>JAULLD010415378.1:0-10719 GCA_035668095.1 Sarracenia minor
GCCTAAGGACATAGCTGATAACAATATCACCAGGGCTTGATCATAAGATCGATCAGACAGGCAAATGAAGACGCATGTACCTAAGGATATGACTGATCATAAGATCGATCAGCGAGGGCTTGATCACAAGATTGATTAGACCCAGGAAAATGGAGATGCATATGTTTAAGGGCGTGGCTGTAACATTTTAACCTCGAATATTAACTTAAATACATGAATGAAAACCAAGAATACTGAAAACCAACCAAAAATCCAAGTTATAGTCTTCCTTTTGAAAAAAATCCTTTGCCTTTAAAGTAAATTAAAATCTTGTGTTAAACCACATTTGTAGCGACTAAAGTGTACCAAAAATCACTTTTTAAGGTGTTAAAAAGATGTCCAAAATAATCCCTAAAACCCAAGTTTTCCAAAATTTCCAAAGTGTTGGGTTTTTGTGAGCATGAAAGCTTATTTTGGTCCCCGAAAATCATATATGAAAAAGTGTTACCAAACTTTGTAAAAACTCATAAAACATGCTTCGAACTATTGAATTTCATATTTAAATTTTGAAGAACAATATACAGAGTTTTTAAGAAATTAAACTTAAACAAACCATAGAACCCAACATAATCAACGTCCTCTCAAGCATGTAACATATGAGTTTGGCCTTAGGGCTTTACAATCAACCTCCCAACTTGAAACCATAGTATAAAACTTAATTATATTCATCCCAAGTCTATAAAGAATGTACTACACAAAATCCAAAAGACTCCTGAATCAATCTGGGGATTAGGAGTGATCACATATCTATCAATTAATCTGCAACCGCCTTCCCGCTATTACATGAAAGTTGTTATAAAACAATGTAAGCTGTGGCTCGTAGGATATATAACAATAAATGAATGAATGTATGATATGAGAGGATAGTTATGCAACATTTATATACATATAAGGTTTTATCAAAAAAATCATCATTTTTCACCATTGATACCAAAGCGTGCATAACATGTTTAGTAAACCATAAAAATATGTTTTTTTCCCAAAATCCACACTCTCTAACCACCACACACACACACACTTACACAACACCCACAACTCAACACACCAAGTCCAAAGACTTATCAAAAATTCGCTTTTTGTTTTTAAAGAAAATCATTCCATTCGGGCTAAAAAGACCGAAATGAGATATTGTCGGTCACTTAGTGTATGACTAGTCCAAAGGGTATCTCGAACTCTTATACCCCACTACGGTAGCATGTAAAGCACTATAGAATCGCACACATAGTACCGATTGTCACACCCTATAAGTAGGTTGGCTTGTATTAGGCATTCTATACCTTAACACTACACTTTCATATTGATTGAGTTACTTGTAGCCGATTACCGATAAACTTATAGACTAACACGCATAATACATGCCACCTCAACCCACGAATGAGCCAATGGGTATCACACCGTCTATAACTCAACACAACACACTCGCGTTTACGGTGACTAACTGAAGGGTGGACCACCCTATCTTGCACAAGTTTCTAGACTTTCACCGAGCAGTTTAGAAACCCAAATTAATATACTCAAAGATCAAGATCGGTTCTCTTTAATCAAATCTATCATGTGAACACCAATCCAGGTCCAACTTACCAAAGGTTCCTCCCATCAACCCGAATCTAATCTACCAAAGATCCATCTCGATCACCAATCATCCACAACACACACACACACACACACACACACACACACAAACCATCTCCACAACACACACCTCTAACCTCAATAACACACAAGGTTCAACCAACATGTTAAACCCAAAAACCTAATTTTTTCATCAAACCCATAACACAAGACATATCAATATTCTTATCAATTTGTATCACGACAATTTCCAATTCATATAATTAATGTCAATTCCATGGTTTAAGGGCAAAATTCAGAGTTTTCTCAAAATTCATGATTTTGCCCAAATTCAAACCCTAAAATATGGTTTTTGGAATCAAAGCAACCAACTACAAATTGAAAAGATATAAATGTCCCACATCAATAGTAATCACCTATTCAAAGTTTAAAACACCAAACATAAACTTATGATTTGACAAAACTAGGTTTTTCATGCATTTTCATACTTTTTCATACACAAATAAAAATATACAACATATGTACTTACAATACTCAAAGATTGTCAAGTATCCTACCTCTTGTATGATATAGCAACACACAATAAACCCAAACAAGCTCCTAGGATGAATCACACCTCAAGAGAAGAAATACACTGGTGAAAACGTAGAGACGAAGGGGACGATCAAGAATCTGTCAACCAAACCTTGATCCAAACCTCCTAGAATGCTCCAAATCAAAGCCAAAATGATCCTTGAAGAAACCCTAGGCCACCCCTCAACTCATGGAAATGTTTAGAGAGTGAGAGAAGTAAGTTTTTTTGCAAGTAAAACACCCAAAACCCAAATATACCCAGTTGTTGTCTGCCAACCGCTCGAGCGTTCCCTCAAGCCAAAGGGAATTCGCTTGAGCAGTCCTTTGTGTGTGAGGGTCATTTGAGATTTTAAAACTGAGACCCGTTTTTTATCCAAATGTCACCAAACTTAACCCAAGACCCCATAATAATAAACCAGAGGTTTTAATTTTCACAAGAATATCATGTGACCTTGAATTAAGATCGAATTTTAATTCATTTTAAACTTCTAAATCTGTCATACTAAAATTTCAAAGCTTAGTAAAATAACTTCAAATTAAAATTAAAATTAGAACGAGTCATGATATTACGTTGGTGCTCGTAGAGGGCTCGAACACCTAGAGAATGCCTGCAAGGCGCTCAAGTGCTCTATGAATGCTTGGATTTAATTCTTGATTTTCTTTGGCAGCGAGTTGGGGATTGGAGATGCTTACAAGGTGCTTGAATCCCATCTTCATCCTCTCTCTTCAGCTCATTGGAGCATTTTAAAAACTTTAAAAAAAATTAATGCGATTGCAAAGCACTCGAGCGCTTGAGCGCTCCTACAAAGCGCTCATAGGGCACTCGAGCACCCTCTCGAAGATTTCATACTCTAATGAAATTTAAGTCCATTTTTGCATATATATCATAAAGATTCTTGGCTTGAGTTTGTGCATTAAATCTTCATCTGATTTGGAGACTCATTCTTCTCTCTAGAGCTCTTATATTCAAGTTTACTTCAATGCTCTATTTTGAAGCAACATAAGGTAATAACTTAAGCTCCCATGGTAGTTATTGTTTCCACTTAGGTTGTGTGTTCCACAAATCCATACATTTTCATCCACTACACTTGCTCCTCACACACTTGGTGAGTTGACTTGGAGCTATTGGAAGATGGAGATTGGGACGTGCTTTCATGGTTGCTTCGTGGTCAAAGATGGTGTTTAGGGATCTTGATCAATAAATGGACTTAGGTTTCCATTGGGATATGATTGTAAGTCCTCTCTCTTCGTATTCTTTGATGTCTCTTTGATTCGTAGTGTATTTTGGTGTGTTTATGCCGTGATTTTTATCTTGGGGGCATTCCTTAGGGTTTCCACATATATCTCATATTATTGTGGTTGTTGTTATATTTAGCTAGTGGTTTCTGAGATTTTTTCTATCATACAAATTATTTTAATTAGATAGAAAAATTAAAATTTTAATTAATCATACTGGTATTTAACCTATTCACCTCGTCTAGGTTAATTTAATAATAAATAACATTTTTCAATTGGTATTAGAGCTTGATTATTAAATTTAGGTCTAACCAGTCGAGTAGATCCTTAGCTTACTATGAACTCAGATATAGAACGAGAGGGATTATCCATCACTAGACCACTATGCTTCAACGACATCAATTACCCGTATTAGAAAGCTAGGATGTGGGCTTTCCTTAATTCCATATGCATTAAGGTTTGGAGGTCGGTCCAACATGGCTATGAGTTGCCTACTATTGAGGATGCCACCACTCATGAGATTAGATTTAAAATCAATTCTAAGTGGACCCCCGTAGATAATTCATGTTCGGAGTTTAACTACAAAGCTCTAGGTGCCATCTACAACGCCTTGTAGCACCTAGGATGATTCTACCTAGGATGAAGGAACATCTCTTAGCTACCCCTTTTAGAAAGGATCCTTTCTTAACTAATCATCATATGAAGAAACCTCTTGTAGCACCTCCACATAGGAAAGAGCTTTCATTTGATAGTTCTCCTCCTATGTGTCACCACTGCGGCATATTAGGTCACATTTGACCTAATTGCTTTAGACTAAAGAGAGAGAGAGGGCTAGGGATCTTCACAAGAGTCGATCATCGGTAGGAAGGTCCACGAGTTCAGGTCCACTTGCACCGGTGAGAAAACGTTTTGAAATTCTTAGTCATTTGAGTGACCTAGTTGCCCAATCATCCTATCTTATCGCCGAAATCGACAAGTTATCCTTGGCCCTAGTTAATCCTCAACTCATTGATCCTAGGAAGAAACCTAATCCACCTAGAAATGTTGTCACACGTAACAATCCCAAAACCATGCCCACTTTTGTGCCCAAAGAAAAAGATAACTCCTTGAAGAAAGACAATAAACAATCATAGAGGAAAAAGTCTATAATTTGCAATGTTACACACACGGTTTTGAAGAGCCATGGCACTTCCTTGTGGTATTTGGATAGTGGTTGTTCAAGACACATGACGGATGATAAGTCTTTGCTTACTTCATTTGAGGAATGTAATGGGGGCAATGTTACGTTTGGGGATGGCAAAGGTTTAATTTCTTGTCCCGATTTTCCTAAATTAAAAGACGTGTCATATGTTGAAGGGTTGAAAACTAACTTGTTAAGTTTCGGTTAATTTTGTGACAACTCGTTTAGTGTACAGTTTACACGTAATGCATGAACTATACATGACCCTTTGCAGGTTTGCATTGTCAAGGGCACTAGATCCTTAGACAATTGCTATTAAATTACGCCAAATGTATCTCATGTGTGTAATAGGATTCTACATGGTGAAGTGAAACTATGGAATCAACACTTGGGCCATATTAACTGTTCGGAACTAAATAAAATCAATAGTAAAGACCCTATAAAAGGTATCCCTAAACTTTCTAGTGGGAAAGGTTTGGGGTGTGGAGATTATCACTATGTCTATCTCCTCTGGAGTAAATTCAAATCCTTTTGGGAGAAGATATACTTCAAGCTCTTATGATATGAAATACCTCAAAATTCTCTCCAAATAGGTATTGCCTTAAAATCTTCAAAGCGAAGACTATTGTCGCCAACTCTAGGACATGAGTAGGATAGTTCTTCTCATGGATTTTTAATTGCCTTGACCCATAGGCCACCACCTTGATTCATTGCATCAAAACATAACCATGATCCTCGTGTGATTCATCATAATATATGGCATACCTAAGTCATCTCTTCGATATTATCAAGACAGTGGCTCCTATCAAGCATTCCTTCAAGGTATGAAATGCAAGCTCACAACCGTCGTTCTATATAAACATCACGTTCTTCCTCGTCAAACGAGTCATAAGCACTGCAAGCCTAGAGAAATCCTCCACAAATCGACGATAATACCCGACCAACCTCAATAAACTACGAATCTTAAAGACAGTCTTCAATCTCTTCTAATTCATCACAACTTTAATCTTAGAAGAATCCATCGGCATCATGCCACTCGATACAATGTGCCCCAAAAACATCAGCTTCAGTAGCCAAAACTCACACTTGTCAAATTTGGCAAAAAGACGGTGATCATGCAATAACTGTAAGGCAATCTGAAGATACTCCTCATGCGCTTCCTCTAATGGTGAGTAGATAAGGATATAATCCACGAACACAACCACAAAGCGATGATGGTAGGGATGGAATATACGGTTTATGAGATTCATGAATGTAGCCGATGCGTTTGCCAAACTGGACGACATAACAAAAAATTCGTAGTGCCCATAACGTGTGCAAAAAGGCATATTCTGGATGCCCTCCTCCTTTACCCTCGATTAGTGATATCTCGATCTCAAGTTGATCTTGGAAAAGAAACTGGAGCCCTTCAATTGATCAAATAAGTCATCAATGCGTAGTATAGGGTACTTGTTCTTAGAGGTGACATGGTTCAACTTACGGTAATCGATACGAAGACGTAATGATCCACCCTTCTTCTTGGCAAACAAGTTCGATGCTCCCCACAATGAAACACTAAGGCGGAGAAAACCCTTATGTAGCAACTCTTGAATCAGTATACATAGCTCCACCAATTTGGCTAGTGCGAAATGATAGGATGGCATAGATATAGGTGCAGTCCTTAGAACAAGGTCAATGGAAAACTCTACTTCCCATCGAGGTGGAAGCTCAAAAGATTACTGAAAAAATGTCAATAAACTCGTAGACAATATATGGGAACTTGACAAGAGCTGAGTCCTCCTCACTTAATGATAAGGCAGAAAGAAGAATACTGAGATTGCCATGAGCCTGTGTAGTAAGAGGTCAAGGTATCTGACCCTCATCGCGATCACTTACAAAGAAAAATGAGTCTCTCTCAAGAGTGCAAACAAAACCTCTCCACAAGTCACAAACGATAAAAGCATAGAATACAATCAACCAATCCATCCTAAGATGATGTCGAAGGAGGACATATCAAGAATGATAAAATCAAATGAAAGGACGCGATTGAAAATCTCCATCTCACATGCCCTACACACACATCGTAAAATGGTAGTATCACCCAACGACGTCTCTAAAAGTAAAGCGGTACCCACAATTTCGATCTCCAACCCCAATGCAGATGTGTATGCAGATGAGATGAATGAATAAGATGCTCCTATGTTGATGAGAACATTAGTCCATGATCGATACACCAAAAAGTACCTCGGGTAATGGATTGGCCGGTAGTGGACTCATGTGCTATCGGTGCGGTTGAAACTCTAGGCTTCACAATAGCGCAAGCCATTCCTTGGGTCCCTTGAGTCTGTCCACCTCCTCCTTGGAACTCGAGCTAATGTACTAACTGAGACGAAGAAACTCCTCATGTGGTCCTGGTAGACTGGGCACTCGACTGCTACAGTTGAAACTGGCCGTAACCTTAACATCCATGCTGAGTATGCCCGGAATGTGCACTAGAGGCTCCCAGAACATTCTCTCCCAAAGGGAAATCACGATAGATATGGCCAATCTGGTCGCATTGGTAGCATGTAGGAGGGGCTCTCCCTTGTGTCTGACTTTTCTGATGTTGTTGCTACTTCTTAAGGCACTCTCCAATCTGGTGTCCCGGTTGCTTATGAAAAAAGCAAGTCGATTCTCGATGTTCCGAACGTCCCGAAGAGGCTGCTGATGGTGCAGAAGCCGAAGATGGCTACTGATGCGATCCAACAGAAAAAGAACTTGGACTCCATGATCTTTGGTTTTTTTTTTTTGGTGCTCTTCCTACTGCGTATTTAAACCCTCATGTTGGGACCTACTATCCCCCATCTTACGACTCTCCAAAATTGCATTCTTCACCTACATGATGGCCTCTACCACATCTGCATACACCCTAAAAGCCATCACTGCAATCATGTCCTTATCAAAGGACCCAAATCCCTCTCAACTCTTTTGGTGCATAACTCCTCGATTGCCACCATCTCTGGTGCAAAACGCGAAAGATTAGCAAAACATGCCTCATACTAAATCACTGACAAACTCCCCTTAGTCAAAGATAAGAACTCTTCACGGTAGGTATCTCTAGAAGAACTTAGAAAATACTTTTTCAAAAAGGCCCGTGTGAAGGAAGCCCATGTGCGCTCCACCGTTCTTTTTGCAAACTTCCACCACTCCATTGCGTCCTCCCTTCCCACGCAAATACAACTTTCGTACAATAGGTCACACACTTCCCACGATTCCAAAGTATTTGAACCTAATGCTCTGATACCAATCTATAACGCGCTGAAGTCATAAGAATAATAATCTACTAATATCCAATGGAAAACATCTCCTAAATAACCATTGAACCCAAAACCAAGTAATAAACATTTGAAGAAGATTAACCATTTTGCAAATCAATTTCAAAGTTCATATTTCCATTCACTTGAAATAAACCAAATCAATTCTTATTCAGATAAAAAAGATTTCAGAAAATGGTTGATTAGATTTTAAAAGAGTTATCAAACAAACCCCAAGGGTCCAATGTAAAACAATGTTTCATATAACAAAAATATTATGTGAAACAAGCATAAATGGCCCTCCAATCATAACCATAGCCTCACATGTATACATCAAATGTTCCTAGCCTTATAGCTTTATAAATGATTTCTAAGTCTCATACATCCCAAATGTAAAAACAAAAGAATACAATTACACGACATGTTTTCCCATGGTGTACATCAACAAGTAATTTTATCAAAATAACCAAAATTAAACTATCATGACCCATATGCTACTACATTGTTTTTTTCCCGTTATCACCTGAAATATTATTAGGACAATGTGAGCTAAAGCTCGTAGGATAAAAGGCTAAACATGAGCAATAATATAAAATGCGAGGATCGTTATGCAAATACACATATTATATAAGGAAATCTTTTTTTATTATTTTAGAAAACTAAACACATTACTGATTTTCATTTAAAATATTTCACACTTGTCAAATTTGGCATAGAGATAGTGATCATGTAATAACTGCAAGGGAATCCAATGATGCTCCTCATGCGCTTCCTCCTTTGGTGAGTAGATAAAGATATCATTCACGAACACAACCACAAAGTGGTCAAGGTAGAGATAGAATATACGGTTCATGAGATCCATAAACGTAGCCGGTGCATTTGTCAAACCAAACGACATAACAAGAAAATTGAAGTGCCTTTAGCATGTGCGAAAAGCCATCTTCTAGATGTCTTCATCATTCATCCTTAATTGGTGTTATCTCGATCTCAGATCGATCTTAAAAAATACCTAAAACCCTTTAGTTGATCAAATAAGTCATCAATGCACGACATAGGGTATATGTTCTTAATGATGACATGATTCAACTTACGGTAATCGATACAAAGACGTAATGATCCATCCGTCTTCTTGGCAAACAAGATTGGTGCTCTATATGGTGAAACACTAGGGCATATAAAATCCTTATCCAGCAACTCCTGAATTTGTATACGTATGTCAACCAACTCGACTGGTGCAAAATGGTAAGATGACATAAATATAGGGACAGTCCCTGGAACAAGATCAATGGAAAACTTTACCTCTTGGTGAGGTAAAAGCTCAAAAAGATCACTAGAAAAAACATCAACAAACTCGCAGACAACAAGTGGGAACTCGACAAGAAGTGAGTCTTTATCACTCAAAGATAAGGAAGAAAGAAGAAGACTAAGACTGCCACGGTCCCGTATAATAAAACATCTAGGTATTCGACCGTCGTTGCGATTACCTACAAAGAAGAAGGAGTCTCACTCGGGAGTGCAAACAAGAACTCTTCACCGATCACAATCGATGGAAGCACAGAAGGTAATCAACTAATCTATCCCAAGATGATGTCGAATGAGGACATATCAAGAGCGGTAAAATCAAATGAAAGGACACGATCTACAATCTCCATTTCACATGCCCTACACACATGTTGTAAAATGGTAGTCTCACCCAACGACGTCGCTATAAGTACTCTGCTACCCAAAAAGTTGATCTCTAACCCCAATACAGATGCGAACGCGGATGAGATGAATGAATGAGATGATCATGTGTCTATAAGAACACTAGTCCATTATTGGTACATTAAAGAAAGTACTTTGAATAATGGATGGGTCGACAGTGGACTCTTCTACTATTGGTGTCACATAAACGCTGGGTTCCACAAGAGCGTAATCCCTCCCTTGGGTCACTTGAGTATGTCCACCACCGCCTCTGAACCCCAGCTAACGTACTAACTGAGAAATGGCTCCCGCGGTCTTGTAGACTGGGCACCCATCTGCTACCATTGGAACTGGTTGTAACCCTAGCGTCCATGTGGAGTCTACCCAGTCTGAGTGCTAAAAGCTTCCAGGATGTTTATTCCTTGAGGGTAGTCCCGTTAGATATGGCCAACCTGGGCACACTGAAAGCAAGTATGAGGGGCTCTCCCTTGGGTCTGACTCTACTATGGCTACGACTACTGTCGAGGCTGATGTACCTTCTGGGGGCACTCGAAAGCCAGATCTCCTATCTGCCTGCAATGATAGCAATTCAACTCTCGGTGCTAGAATGCCCAAAAGAAGTGGCTGATCGTGCGCCGGTTGAGTGGGACTATTGTTGTGACCCTATAGAAACTGAACTTGGGCCCCCTGACCTTTGTTGCTTCTGCTAGCACCTGTCGTGTTATGCACTAGAACCTCCTTGATGAGACTTGTTATCCCGAAACTTACGACTCTCCGACATTGCATTTTCAACCCGAATGGTGGTCACCACCACATCTGCATATACCCCAAAGAGGATCATTGCAATCCTGTCCTTAATTGAATGACGCAAACCTCTCTCAAATCCATTAGTACACAACTCCTCGATTGCCACTGATCGGCACTCAAAAATGACGATTTAAACCTGTTAATTTACACCGAGTTTGTCCCTTTTTGTAGTCTAATATATGTTTTTGTAGTGTTTTTATGTATAAGACATGAATTGGAGGAATGATGCAAAATAGCCGCAAAACAGCCACTTTTAGCAAGAAAATCAACACAACCAAATGAAGACCAACAGAACCTGCATTGACCATCCGGACGCTACTCATCCACCGTCCTGACGCTCAACCGTCCGGACGCCAC
>JAULLD010417583.1:0-15928 GCA_035668095.1 Sarracenia minor
TCTGTCAAGAGACTGGAGGGTAATCATACTTGCGATAGCCTCATAAAGATGGATAACCGTGCCAAGCACATACTACCATGAGGCATAATCCATGAAATCAAGAAAGGCATTAAAGCCACCCAAGTCAGCAAGACAAGCTATGATATATAACAGGTAATACATTAAATCCCTACATAGCTAATAAAGTAACAACCATCACCCAAGGATATATAATAGGGAATATATCAACTCCCTACATAGTAAGTAATGTAGCAATAACCATCAACCCGAGGATATATAACAGGTAATATATCAACTCCCTACATAGCAACTAATGTAGCAATAACATGAGGATCCACTATGATAGACTAAGCTACAATAACAACCGGGATCCTAATTAACATGAATGTTCTATACAAGTGTTAAGCGTTCAAACATTATAAACATAGATATCATCTTCTACATAGTTAAATAACCCGAAGTGGGCATGTAACTCTGGACTTTGGCTGTCACCCACGGACGTCGGTCATCACCCTTGGACGTTGGTCATCACCCTCGGACGTCGGTCGTCACTCTCGGACGTCGGTCGTCACTCTCGGACGTCGGTCGTCACCCTCGGAAACAGTACAAATGCTTGCAAGTATAATGACAATGATTTCCAGCTATAAAAGCAACCATAAGCCTATGATAACAAGTATCAACCAGATACATACTACCATGGAAGTAAAGAAACAAGGATCCACTATCTAACACACCATAACCAACAAACATATGCTAAACAACTCAACCTATAAGCATAACATATACAACCAAATGACCTTGCCAACTACCCAGAGGTAATGGCCCGACAACCCACCAACCCGGGGATCTCACCAACTACCCGAAGGCAAAGGCTTATCAACCCAAGCTAACGAGCACAAGCTCACAAAACTCCAAATTCATGCTAAGCCATAAATTTAATTTAGAAAGGGAAAAGTTTTGACTTTTAAAACAAAAGTTATAACTCAGCACCCATCCAATCAACAGGGACTTGCCTGGAAAGTACCACCTTTGAACCACTAAGGTCCTAACCTCACCACTTTTAGAAAAAGTGAATCTATTTTGGAAAAAGCCACTCAAAAACCCATTTTTTGTCCCAAAACCCCAAACTAGGAAATCACCTTGTTTGTACATGATTTTAGCTACGGCTATCAAATCAAAAATCATAGAACACAGATAAATCACAATCTAATCATAGATAGAGGAAAACTAATTCTTTTTGTATTCTGTTATTTCTAAGCCCGATAAAGCACAAAATTGTTAAACATTGCAAATAACACAGTTTAAGCATAAGAAGTGTAAACTAAAATTTAAAAAGATAGATATCTCTCAAACATGCTCACAACCAAGGAAAGCTAAAAAATTTCCAAGAACACCGGGACCCGAAGCCCGAAAAATACAAAACTATAATAAAAAGCCCACTTTAATACAAAAATTTGAAAATACCCTTACATATAGTCAGTAGAGTTCAAGAGTAGGTCGATTCCTATCTCCTAAGACGATTCAAACCAGAAAATACAAAAATGAGGCTGGCCGAAAATGTCAGAATCAAATTCCGGATCGATGAACGCGTAGCCCTCGACTCCTCTATCAACCATATGGCTTCAGAATCCAAGCACAAACACCCAAAACCAAGAAAATCCAAGCTCTAGGCCTCAGATCTGGTTCGAGAGATAATGATGAGAGAAAAGGAAAAAGGAAATAACCAAAAAGCCAAACAACCCGCAACCTTTATAAGCCCAACTGACATGAGTGCGCTCGAGCGGACTCCCAAGCGCTCGAGTAGTCTCACCTGTTCTGCACAGATCGAAAACTTAAAAATCAAGACCTGTTTCCAAACTGAATGTTCTCAAACATGGCCGAACGCTTAAGAGTAATATACCGAAGCTTCCAAAACAAACGGGGAGATCATCAGACCTCGAATTGTCAATAAACTTTAATTCTCTTAAAACTTTTAACCGGTTTCCCAGAAAATCAAATGAACGTCGGTTTAGAATTAAAGCTTAAAGTCCGAAACGGTCCATGATCTCCCGATTTAAGGCTTCCCAAAGCGTGCTGAAAAACGTCACACGTGCAAACTAGGTTCAGGCTCTTACACCAACCCTAGACATCTATGCTCCAGGCTGCAAAATAGGCTGCATATGTCTGTACAGCACATTTGCCTGCTGACCCCATGGGACAATTTGTGTCCCTTGTCATGACTCCATCTATGGACAATTCGGCCTGATGTGCCATGTCTGCCCGCACTAATAACAAGTGGGTACCAGCCTCTATGGACAGTCCTATCTCATGTGTCCTAACTAACCACATGTGTACCAATTCACAGATTATGGCACTGGTGTAGCTGATGTGGGTCGTGTTCTCTACTGGTGAGAGAAGAACTAACTACCCTCTAACTTCCTCTTCTTGGACAGTTGTCCAAAACGCTGTGTCCCGCTGCCCGGGACTGGTGGTCGCCCGTCACCACCTTTCTTCGGATCCGCCCCCAAACTGTTCTCTACCGCGATAGCTGTCTCTACTAGGTCTGTATAGATCTGTAACCTCAAGGCTATCACCCTATTGTGAATGGCAGGGCACAGAACCCCCTCGAACTGTCTGGTCCTCAACTCCTCAGTGGCTACCATCTTCGATGCGTATCGAGACAGACTGGTGAACCGAGACTCGTATTGCAAAATCGTTATCAGACCATAACTGAGGGCCATAAACTCCTATCGGTATACCTCGTTCGCGGAGGCTAGGAAATACTTGTCCTGAAAGATCTTAGAGAAGGTCTCCAATGTATCGTCCCCGGTGGTCTTCTCATAGTTCCACCATTCATTAGCCTCCCCCTGTAGCTGGAAGGTGGCTAGGTTAAGTCTTAGCGCATCCTCAGTGATTCCCAAAGTATCTAAGATCTTAGTGACCATGTCAAGCCATGTAGTGGTGGCCATAGGATCTAGCTCGTCCCTCACATTATTTGTTAATGCCCTAACAGATGTGAGCAATGCCTGTAGGAAATCTATCCCTGTCATCGGTACCTGAGGAGTAGGTGCCTCTCATGTCTCCTGCACCTCCCCTATCTCGGGTTCATGCCCAACCTCTTGCATGTCCGCTGTAGTACGGCCTCGGTCGTGATAGTGAACGTGTAATCCCAAGAGGGGGGTGAATTGGACTTTTTTTAAAAAAATTTATTTTGAATAAAAAGAAAACTTTAAGTCCAAATGTGCAAAGCTTTAAATTAATGATTCAAGATAAAGTAAAGAGCAGAAAATGAATGAATAAGCAAGAGAAGAGAAGACACCCGGATTTACAAGGTTCGGCCCCCTTGGCCTACTCCTTGCCTCAAGCAATCGTGCTATGAAGATTCCACTATATCTCCTTCGACTAGGCGAAGATGCCTCTTTCCTTCGAATAGGCGGAAAAGCCTCTCTTGAGAATCACCTTTCTCAAGTATAAGAATTCAAGCCAAATTCTTAATTACAATATGTAATGAATCAAGTAGCGTACAAAGTTCTTGGCTCTAGTATAGACGGATAAGTACAACAATGTTGCTCACAAATACACTCTCACAAAATATGAAATGGGTAGCAAACGGGTTAGGACAGGATGTCGGTGTCCCGGCGTACCCTCTCCGATGCCTAAATTAGTACCAGAATGAGGAGATAATGTACAGCTGTGCAAAGCTAAAATGTAGAGAGAATGTGGAGAAGAAGGTGAGCAGTGTATATGGCTGAGAAATATATTGTTGAATAATTAATTTTGTGTACCTTTTGTGAAGGCTACCATATGAATATATATGGGGTTTGATTGGCCGACGCGTGGCATGGTCGGCGGATACGTGGCCCCTTTAGATGAGGGCCTTCCTCAGATGGGCTGAAGCCCATCGGATCAAATATCGGGATATGCGTCCCTCACGTGATAGATGAAGCTTGCTGGAGAAGATATTGACTCACATCATTTCGTTGTGCAGAACCTTTACACGTGTTTGAGCATGACTGGAAGCTGGTCTGAAAAGAGTTCCCTATTATCATCACCCGCTATTATTGTTACTTGTTGCCGAAGATACGATATTTTCGAACTAAAATATGCTGATCTGAAAGTCTGATCGGTCAAAAAGATTGACAAGATGGGTCGGTATAACTTGCTCGGCCATGTAGCTTGGACTCATATGGTTCCTTTGTCGGTTAGATCAGCTTGGATTCTTGATCGGCTAAATAACCCTGAATGAACAATGCAGGGCGATGATCGGTATGGCCGGTATGCTTGGTTCTTAGCTCAGCCCGTAATGAAGCAGTGGGCCCAATATACTGATCTTTGGCCTATGTAGGTCGGGTAGGTCTTCACAGGTCGGATCGTGGGTCGGACCATTGGTCAGATCTCTTGAAAGTATAACTTTCATCTTATAAATATGAAAGTGATATAAATGCGTCTTTCCAGAATCCCAATCTGGGTATTTATGTGATCCAGCCTAGAGTGGTGAAAAATACCACCACATCAATTTGTAAAAATTTTAATTAGTACAATTTGATTTTTTTAAAAATTTAAACTCTTTTAGTATTAATTTAATTTTACCATTAGTTGGTTCATATTACCATCTTTACATTTATTAGGATAAAAAAATAATAAAAATCTTGAGTAATCTCCGTGCATAGCACGAGTTCACCGCTAGTAGTGTTGTATAGCGTTTAAATGATTTGTCGCTTTTAGCCTCCACTTTAGTTTTAGATGCAATGATAGATGGAATCGAGAAATTATAATTTTGTAATCAGAAAGAAAGGAGTATTGAGAAATACTTAAACGTGATCATGAAGATTACCAATATATTGAGAATTACATAAACGTGGTCTTGAAATCACTAATATAACTGTTTCTGAAAAACAAGTTATTTTTCATCTTTAAGCATCTCTTTATTTATTCATGTAGAATATTGGTGTTTTATTGTTACTTTTACAGCAGGTTATCAACACGAGAATCTAACCAAGTAAGGGAAGATCCGTTATTGAAGAACAAATGTAATATTATGTATTTTCCATATTTACATTACAAATTAATGATTTAATATATATATATATATATGTGTGTGTGTGTGTGTGTGTATCATTATATTAATTTTCTGTCAATATATTATAAGATAGTAATTCACATGCTGGAACATAAATTTTAAATATCAGAGCACATATTTAATGATACATAATTTTTTTCGATAAATATTTTTAGTATCAAACTATTTTATCACTATATATTTTACTAATAAAATATAAGTATTAAAATAATAATAATAATATTAAAAAATATAAGCAGATACTGTTCAGTAACCGTTAGGTACTGTTTATTAGTCATTGAATTACTGTTCATTATCGTTAGAAATACCTCTATATATACCAAATATTATTGTGTATTGATTCTCATATTTATCATCATATATATTAAAATAATTGGTATTGTCTTGTCAATATTTTTTATATTTTTCACACTTTTAAAATTGGTGATAGATTTTTATTTGAGTGAAAGTATTCCAGCACCAATAATATTGACTTAAATGTTCCTACTTTGCATGTTATTTTACATTGTAATGTTACGAATCAATCTTATGTTTCTAGATGATATTGAAGTATATATTATTGTATTTTAATTAATTACTCTTATTATGTTGCTATATTTTTTTTTACAGTTATCTCTATAATTAAAATGTAATAATTTTGTCTGAAATTTATATATTTGATATGACTAATCGTTATTTGATTTAACTGTACCTATTTTTGTATAGAAAATATCGAATTTTTCGAAATTGGAATTCACGGTCTTCGATATTTTGGAGAAGAATTACTTGTTTTGGACCCTTGATGTAGAGATCCACCTCGATGTCATGAACCTGAGAGATACAATAAAAGTGGATAATGATGCATTCTTGCACGATCGGATAAAAGTAATGATTTTTATCCCCACCATCTTCAAGAAGAACTAAAAACTGAATATCTTAAAGTAAAAAAAAAAATCACTGATATTGTAGAACAATTTAAGGAAGATACATGAACACTAGAAGACTATAATTCTTCTAAGTGTTCGTTATGAATGGATTAACTTCAGGTTACAAGATTTCAAATCTATCAATGAGTACATTTCTGTATTATTTAAAATCATTTCAAAATTAACCTTATGCGGAGAAAAAATTTCTTAAGAAAATATACTTGAAAAAATATTCTTCACATTTCACACATGTAATATGCTTATGATGCAGTAATATAAAGAACGTCGTTTTAAAAAGTACTCTGAATTGATTTGTTGTTTTCTAGTAACCGAACAAAATAACAAACTCTTACCTAAAAATCATCATGCTTGCCAAATCGCATCCGCACTATTCCCTAAAGCGAAAGGTATATCATTCCCTAAAGTGAATAAAGTCTTATTTTATAATCAGAGACGAGGCCATTATAGTGGTCGTGGATGTGGCTATGGCAGTGGGTGAGATTATGGTGGTAGAAACAATTATAATCGTGAAGATTTTATTCAGAAATTGACAAAACCATTCTACTAGAAGTGGAATCATGTAGAATCATTCAAACAAAAGGGAAAGAGTTTACCGAATAAATCTTCCAAAAATGATGAATCTGTTTGCTATAGATGTGACTTGAAAGGACATTGGTTTGTACTTGGCGTACATCCAAGTATGTGGTGGATTTATATAAAGTATCCAAAGACAATGAAAAATATACCAAAATATATTTTACAATTTTGATGAGGAACACTTAGATACAACACATCTTAAAGTTTCTGATTTTTTTTGAAGATCTAGATGAAAGTATTTATCATTTAATTAGTGATAGAAATGTCCACATCGATTAATATTACTGCTTATATTTTGTTTAAATTTTTTTGGGTAATTAACTGTGACGTAAAAGAAAAGAAATATACAGATTTTACAAGGGATATCCCACAAACTAACAAAAAGCCAAAAAAAAATTTGTATTTTATCATTCTAATAAATATTTCATATTTATAATGATAATTTTTTTAATATTATATTCAATAAATATTTTTACTTCAACATAATTTTTTTCTTATTTATGTGTGAATAATCATGGAATTTTGATGAATTAGAAAAGACAAATGAAGGAGATATTTATCTAGCAAACAGTGCAACAACACACATTATATTTTGAGATAAAAGTTAATTTAAAATTTTAATATTAATAAAGACTAATGTCAATACAATATCAGGTAGTGCGAATTTAATTGAAGCCTCCGAAAGAGAGAATATTATACTACCAAATAGTACAAAATTTTATATTGATGATACTTTTTATTCTACCGGATCCAGAAGAAATCTGTTGAATTTTAAATATATACATCATAATGGTTATCATATTGAAACGATAAGTGAAATGGAAAAAGAATATATTTGTATTACTTTCATTATTTTCGGCCATCAACAAGTATTAAAAGAAATTTCTGCATTTTCTTCTGAATTATGTTATACAATAATAAGATATATTGAATCACATGTTGCGATGCACCGGAAGTGTTTAGATCCTAAATTGTTTATACTATGGCATGATCACCTTGGACATTTTGGATCAATAATGATGCATCGAATCATTTGAAGATTCACATGGACATCCATTAAAGAACCAGGAGATTATTTACCAAGTGATTATCCATATACCGCTTGTTCACAAGAAAAATGATTACTAGACCATCACCATTAAAAGTAGTTATTGAATCCCCAACCTTTTGTAAAGAATTTAGGGAGATATTTGTGACCTCATACATCCTCCATATGGACCATTTTGTTATTTCATGGTTTTAATAGATGCATCAACTATGTGGTCCCATGTTTGTCCACTCTTGACCTAATATACTGCATTTGCTAGGCTACTTGCCCAAATCATTAGGTTACGAGCATAATTTCCATATTATCTCACTAAGACAATTCATCTAGATAATGTTAGAGAATTTACATCACAATCATTTAATGATTATTGTATGTCTATTGGAATCGATGTTGAACATCCTGTTGCACATACTCATACCCAAAATAGTTTAGCTAAGTCTTTTATTAAAAGACTTCCGTTAATTGCCCGTACTTTACTTATGAGAACAAGATTACCAATTTCGGCTTGGGGACATGCTATTCTACATGCAACATCTGTGATTCATGTTAGACCAACTTTATATCACAAGTACTCGCTATTACAACTTGTACTTGGTCAAGAACCAAATATTAGTCACATAAAATTTATTTGGTTGCGCTGTGTATATTCCTATTACACCCCCTCAACGCACCAAAATGGATCCTCAATGTCGGCTTAGAGTTTATGTGGGTTTTCATTCTTCATCCACCATTAGGTATCTAGAACACATAATTGGTGATATTTTTAAAGCATGTTTTGATGATTATTATTTTAATGAGTCAGTTTTCCCATCATTAGGGGGAGAAAAGTTATATCCTGAAGCTAAAACATGAAATCACTTAGAACACTTTGACATTATCTCAGCTTGAACCTCATACTAATCAATATAAACTAGAAGTTTAAAAAATTATTCATTTGTAAGGTATTACAAATCCATTACCAAATGCATTTACGAACACAAAATGAGTAACAAAGTCTCATTTACCAACTGCTAACACTCCTACAAAGATTAGTGTCCCTGTAGGACAATCGAGTGAGTTTGTAACAAATGAATCTATGATACGCCAGAAGCGTGGAAGCCTGTCGATGCGAAACACAAAATTTTTCGAAAAAGGAAAAACCAAGACAAGGAAATTGGTACTTTTGAAAATATTATACCTACAAAGATAAGTTATACTGAAGAGACTAGATTTCCAAAACAAATGGCTCCAAAAGTAGAACCTCTTAAAGAGAAGATTTATGATGATTTCTTTCCTGAAGATGAACAGATACCTGAAAATAATAAGATCTGTATAAGATAGAAATCAAATCATTGTGGACAATGTATTATCATTTAAAGTTTTTCTTGATATCACCAGAAGTAATGATGAAACTGAACTACAAACCATTAAAGAATGTCGATGTAGAAATGAAAGGCCATTATGAAAAGAAGCAATTCAAGTAGAGCTAAATGCTTTAACAAAACACGAAGTATTTGGACATGTAATCCAAACCTCTAAAGGGATACAACCGGTTTGATATAAATGAGTATTTGTACGAAAATGTAATAAGAAATATGAAATTGTAAGATACAAAATTTGTTTAGTTGCACAAGATTTTTCACAAAGACATGGTATTGATTATGAGGAAACATATTGACCCGTCATGGATGCAATCACATTCAGATTTCTGATCAGCTTGATAGTTACAGAAAATTTGGATATGTATTATAAGGACGTGGTAACTAAATATTTATATGGATCCTTTGATACTGATATCTACATGAAGATTCTTGAAGGATATCAGATGCCTAAAGTATGCAATTCAAAACCTAAGGGTGTTTATTCAATCAAGTTGCAACGATCATTATATGGACTGAAGCAATCTGGGTGTATATGATACAATCGACTCAGTGAATACCTGATTAAACAAGGATATAACAATTATCCAATTTATCCATGCGTATTCATAAAAGGTCAGAATCTAATTTTTTTATTATCGCTGTATATATAGATGATTTGAATATAGTTGGAACTCTATAAGAACTAAGACGAACTGCCAAATATTTAAAGAATGAGTTTGAGATGAAAGATCTTGATAAAACAAAATTTTGTTTGTGTTTACAAATTGAGCATCTACCCATAAGGATCTTTATACATCAATCATCATAAGAAAGGTTCTAAAATATTTCTCTATGGATAAAACTTATCCCTTAAGTACTCCTATGGTTGTCCAATCACTTGATATCAAGAAAGATCCATTTCATCCTCAAAAAGATGGTGAGATACTTCTTGGTCCTGAAGTACCATATCTAAGTGCAATTAGCGCTCTTATGTATCTTGTAAATTGCACAAGACCGGATATAACATGCTTTATCAATTTATTGGAATGATATATTGTGATATCACATTCCACATCGATGGTATATAGAAAACAAATCTGGTATATAATGAAACTTGTGTGCTACTACTAATAACTTGGTCTTAAACATTTTGGGCCGCGTTATTAGGCTATTTAATCAAGTTATTGGGTCAGTGGTCCACTTTGGTCACAAATGGTATTACAGCTTAGATTTTTATTTTAATCGAAATCCTTAAAAAATAGTGGTGAGATGGGTAGATAATTAGTTGAGAGAATCGATTATGTTTTTCTTTTGTGATATATTATTATTATTATTATTATTATTATTATTATTATTATGTGGTAAAACTAGGTGTATATATAGGTTAATATGACACGTATACGGAGAATTATTGAAATTATTGAGAATCCCATGCTGGTCAAGTGAACGAGCCCGCTATTGGTAATGAACAACAAATGGCTACAACTATCATTCTTTAGAATTTACCAGGTTTTAGGTCTTGAATGGGTTAACTGTGGATGACGATGGCTTCTGGTTAAATTGAATTTGATTTTAAGGTTATGAAGTAAGAAATTGAATGGATTAGATATAGATGGAAATGGCTAGTGATTAAGATGGATTAATATTGAGGTTTTGTAGTTGAAGATTAAATTTGGATTGACAGATAATATTTAATTGAAATATTGATAATAATCATTTAAGCATGAGATTTATGGTTATTGAGATAGTAATTTAGTTTACTTTTGATTTAGAAATTCAGTCGTATACGAGATCCTGTCAATGATGGACATTATGTTATTTTCAAAGTTCTAAAATATAGGCGAGCATGCTAGTAATTAAGGTGCATTCAAGTGTTCTATTTGGTTTGGACAATTTTCATAATTTATTTTACAATACTTTTGAAGTTCAATATCAATATATGTGATGTTGTTTTAAGCTGGATACTCCTTCTGTATGAGTTATTGGGTAGAATCATTTTCTTAAGTAATATATGCACAATGATATAGGGAGATAAATACAACTACACTTTCGTTTGGTGATTTAATGGATTATAAGTTTTATATTTTAGGATGTCTATGAAGACTTATATTGTGGAGACAATCAAATTATGAGTATACTATGATGGAAAATATTTTTAGAGTCACATAAATATTTATGTAATAATCAAAGTGCGCAACGAACATGTACATATTAATTACCATTTTAAGAATTGTGAAATTTAGGGGACGAAATTTTTTAAAGAGGAAAGAATGTAGCATCTCGAATTTGAACTAATTATTTAATTTACATTAAACTAAATTAAATATAATGACTATAAGCCATATATTATACCTGATAAATATCCACACGAGATTAATATTATCAGCCCCTAAAGAGATGTCAACCACATAGGTACTAAAAGAAAGGTAACAAGCTAAACGGGTACAAATATAAACCAAAAACTCAACTAATACCTGTACATGCAACCAAAGAAGATAGCTACCCAGATTCCTCACCAACAAGCAATTAATGATAAATGGCCCTAAGGCCATACAACCAGATCTAGAATACCATGAGATCTATAATAATGCATTCATCCAGAATGACAAAATAGAAATATAAAGCATGCTATAAGCATAGGTCCCGATCCAAGCACAAAAGGGACGAACCAAGAACTCATCCAGCAGCTATCATCGTCATGCTGCTAAAATCTGTAAGTTGTTATAAAACAACTTAAACCCACTACCTTGTAAGAAATATGATAACAAAGAAAGCATGATAACATGTTAGGATGATTATATAGCAGCAAATATACATGTCTAGGGTAAAGAAGACAACAGTTTGAGTCTTTAAAGTTTAAATCTGTATAACCAGGTTTTTCGAAACCAAATCTCATCAAGAGATAAGTGTAAGAAAAACAAAGATCTGAAGATCAAGTTTTCTATCCAAAATCGAGTTCTACTATCCCGTAATGTATATAAGTCAAGACTCATACAACAACTTATAAACATTATAGACTCCATACGAATTATTAGTTAAGATTACTTAACTTGAAAACCTTATAATAACCGTGATAAATAACAGTTAAAATCATCGAGTATTTATCTCTAAATATTAACATGTTTATGAAAACATAACTTGCAATTCAGTTATGATAAGCACATATACCCAAATGTGTAACAGGTATAACCCCACACCAAACGACTCACAAAGTCACCCCAAAGCACCTACACCAACCTCCACACTTGACCATCAGAGATGGCTAGAAGGATCAAAAGAGAAATTCGATCGAAGGTCGACATGAATGAACAGGAACTGCACATTTTTAAGGTTGGGCTGAATGGTAGGGCACTCATATCAACCTTGCTCATTTTTATAGCCAAGCCAAAGGGTAGGGCACCCGTAACAATCGTGCACACTTTTATAGTCGACTAATGGGTAGGACACCCATACGGCCACATAAGAAGATCATAGGTTTGAATAGGAAGAGGAATTATCACCAAAATCCATCACATCAAACCCCTCTGAACATAACCCACAACAACAACAAAACAAGTAATCATGTGTGATGTGGTAATAACTAGCAGTGATACAACTGAAATTGCATCAGAAACCAAGGTGCTTCACAATAACCATGCATATATGGAAAACATAGAAGCTGCAACTACTAAAAAGGTATAATCAGAATTAAGATGTTACAATAACTATCAATGACACAACGTATCCAATGATATTCTAGTAATAACTATCAATGATATATAGAAACCACTGATGTATATCTATACAATAAACACAATGTAGCAATAACTGGAATAAAGGTCTGGTCCACACTGTCCTATAATTGAACAAGCTGTAATTATCGTAACTCCTAACATAAGCATGAAATAGGAGGGTTTGATTCAAAACATAAGTTTGAAAAGGTTGCCAAATTTATATTGAATCATAAATTTGTCAAAAGTCTGATTTGATATATAAAGGGTTATGATTCAATCATGACATTTAGCTAGTTTTCCATCCACCCAAAAATCGTTTAGGATCCTAAAAAGTCCCAGTTTTGAACCGTAAGGTCCTTTCCTTACCGATTCCACGAAAACTGACTCATTTTTAGGAAAAGCCACTCGAAATCCCGTTTTCCTTAAAAACCCTATTTTTACCCAAAACTCGCCCCAAATAGTTTGTACATGATTGTTGATACGACCGTCCATTTTACAAACCGAAAACACTAGCAAGCAACAATCTCGGTACATACACAGGAAAAGTAAACACTTTTCGAAAATCAACATTTTAAACCAGTTTAAAGCCGATATCTATGAATCTCGCATTATACATGTTTTGAGTTATATAATTCCAAATCCAAATCCGAAAAGATACATATGCTCCAAATACCACAAAGATGCATAAAAACCAACAACTTTTCGAAAACCCGATGATTCGAAAACTCAAAAGTAGTAAAACACCCTAAAAAGCTAAAAGACTTACTTTTTACGAAAGCATACAACTCATACTAATCCAATAGTTCAAAGTTAGTATAACACATACCTCATAACCGAAGTGAAAACGAGAAAAGCAAGCATCCAGTCGTTTCTAAACCAAATGAACACCAAAGTCAAAAATCGATTTGGTAGAAACGTAAACAAACAGATGAAAACTAAGGATCCATAAACTTAAATAAAAATACTCACCAAACAAGTCTCAACAAAGCATCAAAGATCCAAAATCCAAGCCCCCAAATTTTCCAAGATGTTAAGAGAGAGAGAGAGAGAGAGAGAGAGAGAGAGAGAGAGAGAGTGACCGAAAATATCTAAAAATCTTTCCCAAACGCGTCAAAATAGTAGCTTATAACAGGTTTGTCCGACTAAGTTCGCTCGTGCGACCTTCATCTTGTTCGAGCGGTCCTAACAATTTTACACATATCAGACCTTTAAAAACGGGGACCTGTCCCCGGTCCAAATGGCACCAAAATGGGTCTGATACTTAGGAAAAATTATCTAGAGATTCCAAAACAAACTGTGCAATCATCGGTCCTCGAATCCTTAATAAACTTTAATTCTTTCAAAATATTTAACCGGTTCTTTGAAAAACATCAAGTATATCGGTTTTGACTTAAAACTTAAAAATCGAAACAGTCTATGATTACACGGTCCAAAGTTTACCAAAGCTTGCTAAATAACATCATATCATAAGTTGAGCAGTAAAAAGAGGGCCAGACCCTCACATTACGTTTGTTATAGAACAAAAAAGGTTTTATTCATTTGTTCATCAATCGGGTAGCAAACAAACTCCAATCATTGTAAAATTTTAGCTTTATACTTTTGACGTAGTTGTAACGTCCTGACCTATTTTAATTAATTTTTCTTAATTAAGTAAAATGGGTCATGAGAAGTTTATTAAAATATAAAAAATAAAGTAAGTGAAGAAGTGTGATGAAAATGACTAAGTGTTAATCATTAGTAATCTTGTATCAGTATTGCAAGGGAAGGGGTTAAAATCCTAATTACCCAAAACAAGATGGGGGTGCAACTAGAATTAACCCTAAAGAAGAGGAGTGAATCAACAAACCCTAAGGGATTAAGAAGAAAACGTGGGTTAGGTTTGGAGAAGGAGTGGCCGGCGGCTGGAGAGCCATTCTCCATTCAACTCCTCTTCATTTCTTCATCTCCTTCTCTCTCAAAAATTTCTGAAGAAAAGGAAGGAGGAAGGAGGGATTTTGAAGAAGTTTGCAAGGGATCTCGTGAAGAAGGAGAAAAGGAGAAGGAGGACCACGAAAGTTAATCTTTTCTGGAGTTTTAAGCTTCTGTCCAGCCCCGGATTCGATTGCAAAGGTAAGAGTTTTAATGGTTTGGTTGAGGTTTTGAAGAAATTCGTTAGAACACTCAAGTATTCTTGAGTTAGATGGATTTTAATCCAAAATTTTTGTTGTTCCAGATCAATGGCAGCGGTTCTGGAGTTCAAAGGAGTCTGGATTTCGGCCCCAATTGATCAATCGAGGTAGGTTATATGATTGTTAACGCGTAGGAGTTAAAACGCATGAAGTTCTGAAGGAAAATTACGTTTTTCTTTAAAAAGCAAGTAATTTTCATGTTTAAATTGAAGGATTTGATAGGAAGACGTTTATTTGAAGTGTTTATATGTTTTCCTAAAGTTTTGAATGCTGATCGAACGAAAGTTTGAAGTTTTGAAGCAAAAATCGTAAGTTTAAAAGTTGCAGGATTTCTGCAACAGGCCAACACAGTCGGCTGTGTTCCCAACACAGTCGGCTGTGTGGCTGCAGAATTGCAGTTCTCTGTTTTGGCCAACACAGTCGGCTGTGTTCCCAACACAGTCGGCTGTGTGGCTGTGCACCTGTTTCCCTTGTTCTGATTTTGAGGGAAAAGAATGGGGTTTTGAGGGAAGCACTTTAATGAGGATACTGAGGTATACTTTTTAACTTAGAATAGCTTAATATTCTGTGTGTTGGGGTTATGAAAGATGCAAGAGGTAAGAAGAAAAGTTTAATTAATATTAAACTAGAAAAGCTGAAGTTCTTCTTAGGAAGAACAAGAGTCCTTTGTTGGAGGTATTCTTAAGAGGTTATTGTTGCAGGTTAGAGGCTTAGAATAATGTTAAATTCTATGAAGTCGGGGATAGAAAGGTGTGTGAAAACCAAAGTTTAGATGTACCTTGATTAAGTGAAGAAGTGATAACATTATAGTAGGATAATTTAACATCCTTTTTCTATGAGGTTATAGAGGAATGTAAGTATTCACCCTGAGTAGGTGATTGAAGTGGAGATAAATCTTGTGGGTCTAATGAAGTTGAAGTGTTGAAATTAACCTTCAACGAAGGTTAGATTGAAGTACGTGAAGTTGGAGTCGGGTCACCATCCCGGAGGATAGAGGGTATATTTACAAATTTAGATGGAAAACTAGAAGCCTAATAACCAATCATATAGAAAGGGGCTGAGTGAGGTCGAGGGTAGAAGTTTGAAGATTCAGAGAAG
>JAULLD010417584.1:0-10715 GCA_035668095.1 Sarracenia minor
GTTAAATTATTTTTCAACATTTTCCTAAAACTTCTTAACAAGAAGAATATTCTTATTTTTCTTAAATCGGTATTTTAAAGAAATAAATATTCGACATGAGATCCGATTTTTTGGATATTCCTTATTAGATTATTTATTAGTTTAGGTCAAGACTTTACACATCTAGTTACACCATAAAGATGCTCTCATCAAGATTTCCGTTAAGGAATGCCATCTTGTCATCCATCTGCCAAATCTCATAGTCGAGATATGCAGCAATGGATAAGAGAATCCGAATGGACTTAAGCATAGCCACTGGTTAATAGGTTTTCTCATAATTGAACGCTTTCTTTCTGAGTAAACCTCTTTGCCACAAGACTAGCCTTGAATGTTTTCACCTTCCAGTCCATTCCTCTCTTTTTCTTGTAGATTCCTTTGCCCCGATGGGTTTTATCCCATCTAATGGATCTATAAGCTCCCAGACCTGATTAAAGTATATATACTCTATTTCATATCCCATAGCCTTTTACCACAAGTCAGCATCCCTATCTTGAAGTGCCACATTATAATTCATGGGTTTAGTATCAAGTTCTTCAAGGATTCGGTCGAGTGACTCTCCGAAGAACATGAATCTCTCGGGTTGACGAACAACCCTCCCACTACGATGAGGCTCCTCCTATGTACTCGCGATAGGTGGTGTCTCATTCCGCACATCAAGTAAAATTTTTGGTTGTACCATATATTCAGTCATAACCTCTACTAGAACAATTTGTGACTGGGGTTTATGATTTATTACATAATCCTCTTCCAAGAATCTTGTATTTGTACTAACAAATACCCCTTGACTCTTAGGATTATAAAATAAATCACCTTTAGCTCCTCTAGGGTACCTTACATAGAAACAAACTTCTGTCTTTGGTTTCACCATACTTACATTTCCCTCCAACACCTATGCTGGGCAAATCCCATATCCGGAGATGTTTAAGACTTGGCTTGTGCCTTGTCCACAACTCTTTAGGGTCATCGAGAAATGTTTTAGTAGGTACCAAGTTTAGAATGAAACCAGTTGTTTCTAACATAAACCCCCAAAACGAATGTGGTAAATCCAAATAACTTACCATGTACTTTAACATCTCCTTAAGGAACCTATTCCTCTTTACTGCTACATCATAATACCGAGGCATCCTTGGTGTAGACAACTGGGATGTAATCTCATGTTCTAACAAGTAGTCCCTCGAACTCTTGCCTGGTTGTTCATTTGACCACATGTACCAGAATGAACCTATTCAAACACTTATTTGGCTCTAAGTGCCTTGGCCATGAATGGCCTCTTGGTCATCTTACCCTCTAAATAGGATGTGCAGACTAGAAGTGCTTCCACTTCTAATGAACCTAAAGGTCCATGAGAAAGTGCGTGCGATTGTTGGGACTATGTGCGATTAAGGTGAGAAAGTGCGTGCGATTGTTGGGTCTCTGGGAGCGCCTTTGGGCGTCTCCTCTGGTCTCTTAAGATGAGTAAGAGGAGTAAATATGTCAAGGGATCTATGAATCGAAAGGATTCAGGGAGCAGATACCACATTCTATCAAACTTTAGTGAGGGTTTTGAGGAAAATTTTCCGCCTTTAGCTGGAGCGAAGCTTAAGAGGGATCTAGCCAAAGCTCCCTCGCCGGAGAAGAACGACTTATGTGACGGAGATTCTCTAGGCCAGATGATCAATAGAGCTTGGAGTCCCTTTACTCCGGACGACGAGCCTCTGCCTCCGGGGGAAATGGACAAAGTAGAGGAACGTTTTGAGAAGCTTGCCCTACAAGCTCTAAGGAAGGCAAAACGAGGACGAAGTCCATTGAACGATGATGACCTAGGAAAGATCATAGAATGGCTGGCCTGGTACAGGGGTTCTCCTTTCACGGAAGAACTGAGGAGGGAGCTTAATTTTAACACTCCCATTAAAGGTGTTTTGGGAGAGCAGCTGAACTCTCGGTCGGGTTTGGCTGTTCAGGGGTCCGAAGTTTCGGTAGGTATCTCAGAGGACTCGCCTCATCTGGCTCCTTCTCCTCCGAATAGACCTATAGCTCTGGACGGCAAGACAGGGGAGGAGCTTGGCGAAGCTTCGTACGGCACTCAAGGCCTCGAAGATGATGGAGAAGCAGCCGACTCGGATGAGGATTTGGCTTCGAAAGTAGACGAAGTCATAAACGAAGATGTATCTGTTGATTTCAGTGAAGCTGTAGGAAAAAACGAATTTATTTTGGAAAATGATCTGGAAGAAGCCGCAACAATAGGAGATGCCCCCTCTGCTGAAGTTCTTCCGTCACTTCAGGTTGGTACGGCATCTGGTATCCTTAGTCCTGTTTACTTGTCTAATTTGAAAGCTACTGGGAATTGTATTGAGGATGATTATATGCTTAGGAGGGTTGATTTGGCCAATAAGGAAATACAAATTGGAGAGTTAGGTGAAGGTATTTGTTGCGCACACCAGGTGCTCGGCGAAATGCCAGAGTCACTTCTCATGGCTCCTTTGAAGGAAATGACAGGGATTACAGAGGGTCAATACTCTGAATTAAGCAAGGTTAAGGATGTTTCATCTACTTGCGTGGATAACAACTTGACTGCGGAGATACCTAAGGCAAAATTTAAAGACAGTAATGAGGGGTCTGTCCTTGCACCGGTGGCAGTTTCTGTTGTCGACTGTGGGCTCGGTGATTTTCCAAAGATTGGGGAAGGGGATTGTAGGATTCGTCCAGGGGAGAGCAACGGGACTGTGGGGCATGCACAAAGTGTGACCGAAAGTCCACAAAGTAAGTTTGAAGCAAATTTAGGAGTAAGGCAGGGGCCAATCCCTCAGACCTGGGCAAACGTTGTGGCCCCAGCAGGTGGTGCTGCTATGCCGAAGCCATCTTGGGCTAGAGTTGTTGCTTCTGGATCCAAATCTAATGCGCCCAGGCTAAATCTTAGAAGTGGGTCTAAACTGGAATATATTGCGCCTTCCTTTCCAGGGATTATTGATATTGAAGATGATATGACTGATGATCGTTCATGGGAAAATTGTCTTGTTGGATATTTCTTTGAAGCGAGCCTTGCCTTTGGGTTGGTAAGAGCTATTGCTACGACATTGTGGAAAAACGAGGGGCTCATTGAGGTATCGGGGAATGACAGTGGTTTTTTCTTCTTTAAGTTTGAAAGTATACAGCATATGGACAGCATCTTAGAGAAGGGTCCATGGCACTTTTCTGGTAAGCTTTTAATTTTGAAAAAATGGCGTAAATGTTTGAGATTATCTAAAGAAGCACTCTCTAAGATTCCAGTTTGGGTTAAGTTTTTTGATTTACCTTTGGAGTTTTGGAATGATATATGTCTTAGTAGAATAGCTAGTGCTATTGGTAATCCTCTTTTTATGGATAAGGCAACGGATACAAAACAACGCATCTCTTTCGCTAGGGTTTGCATTGAAGTCGATGCTTCTAAGCCATTGTTACATTCGGTGTGTATTAGATGTGGTGGTGAAGATATTGAGGTTCAAGTAGAGTATCAGGGACTTCCTCCCATATGTGATCGATGTAACACCTTTGGGCATGTTCCCTCGTTATGTAAGGAGTACAAGAGGAACAAAGATTCTATGAATAGTCAGGAAGCAGGAAGTGGGGACACATACAAGCAAGAAAGCCAGTCGGACTCGTCGTCTTCGTCGGAATGGATTAGAGTAAAAAAGAGAAGAAGTATCAACAAGAAGCATCACCTACAGTCTAGCTTTGGTCAGGCTCTTTGCAGGGTCCATGGACAGACTCAAGCTCGGGATCCAGTTGTGCAGCCTGCTAGCCAACCTCACCGCCTAGCCAGGCCTGTTGTCCAGCATGGCAACACCACCCTTGATCAGGCCCCAGCTACGTCTCTCCTTGCGAGGCCTGTATGTTTCATTGATCCACCTCGAAGCCCAGCTACCCAAGCCTCTCTGCTCCTCCAAGCAGTTGAGGGATCGGGCAAGATGGGAGTTAGTATGATGTGATTATTAGCCGATTATACCTAGCGTATTTTGTGTGAGCCAGTTGTTTGGTTTCAATCGTTGATCGTTATGTGGCTTTGTTATTTTATTCTCAGCTTTGTTAGGTTTGTTAGTACGCGTTTTGTGGTTATCCGTTGGGTAGATTTTGTGGCGGTTTTCTTTGGGTGTACGGCCTGGGGAATACCCCTTGTAAATATGTAATTTTTTCCATATTTTTTATGTTACAGTTACCTTATCCAAAAAAAAAAACTAATCAAGAACTAAGAAAAAGGATTCAAGTAGCAATTTCAAAACACGAACAAGCCAAACGAATCAGATTTTGTCACGGACTTGGAAACAAGGATGATATACGTAAACACTTGGAAAATAGGATCAATACATGGAATGGAAAAAAATTACCAACTTAGAAAGAATGATCAATATATTTGATGGAGAATATTAAATGAATCCTTATCCAAAAAAAAATATTAAATGAATATCAATCCAAATGAAGAATACCAACTTGGAAACAATTATCAAATATTAGGTGCAAATACCAACTTGGAATATGCAACATCAAAATGCAGGGGCGCCTTTTAGGGCGATTTGGTGAGAAGTGTGTGCGATTTGGTGCTTCCAGGGGCGCCTTTTAGGGCGCCTCCTCTGATAAAGTGAGGATGACCACAAATCGATTAGCTAAGGAGACTAATAAGTTTAGTATCCTTGCGTCCATCGATTCGGAGGAAATAGCCGATTCGAGCAGGTTCTCTGGTGTTCGGAGCAGAGATGTTCCAAGCCCTAGCTGTATAGCTCCGTCTGTGAAAGAGGAGGACCCGACCTCAAATGACGAAAAGCACACCTCTATCATGGTTGCTTTTGAGACAATCAATCTTGAAGCCGCATCAGCAAAGTTTGAGCTACTGAACTAGGCCAAAACCTTTTCTCGTAATAAGAAGGCTGCTAAAGCTGCCATCTCCTTGGCGATATCTATTCAGAGCGAGATGAACAGAGCAAGGAGGCTGTTACCTTTTGATTCGGCAAAAATGGGGGCCCTTGCGAAACGTATCCAGTACCTAAAAGGTTTGAGTCCTGTTTTCTCAAACCACATTGAGGCAAACTCTCGAGTGTAGTGTTATCTGACACAAAAGGAAAAGTAGATGTTGACGAAGTACACGCTAAAGATGTAGAACCCGAAGTAGATGAGAAACTCATCGAAGTTGAAGATAGAGCTAAATCAGAAGGAGATGAGATAGTTCCGGACAAAGACAAGCAACTTGACAAGGAAGATGATTCGGGAGACACTGTTATGGCGAATGCCTCTTCGTCGCTCCCTCCGGTTCTCTCAGTTTTTGAAGGGGCGACTCAAGGTTTAGATCAAATCTTAGGGAATGAGATATCAGATCTTGATATAGACGGAAATGAAGACCTGCGTAAAGTTGACATTGAGAACGAAGCAAAGGACTACGAAGTCGCATCTCGCTCTCTGAAATCGACCGAGGTATTTTTGAATGACCCAATTGTTGATCATTATGGTTTTCTACCTGGTGATGCTTTGGATGTTAACTCTCTGTTGCCTACGAGAACGTATGGGGAGTGTTGGAAACAGGTGGGGTTTAGAGAGGAGTCAACTGAGTCCGCCCCAAAGGTGTTCGACAAAATGTCTATTGCAAATTCTGCTGTTAAACCAGCGAGCTTGTCGGTAGGACACGCAAATTCTTTGTATGCCGTGAACAAGGATGGGCCCAGGGAGATTGATGATATGCCTCAATTACCTGTGGCAAAAACAGAGGAGGCGTTTTATCCCCAGACGTATAGGAAGTGGACTGATGTTGTTTCGGGGGCACAAAAATTTATCCACGCATTTAAAGTGTGATCGATCAGGTATGGAACTCGAATTTTTTGAATTATCCGATAAATGCTCAGGTATCATAGACATAGATGATGATATGGTTGATGTAAAACCTTGGATATTCTGTGTTGTTGGTTACTTCCTAGGGCCCGACATGCCTTTCGGCCTTGTCCGTGCCACGGCAAGGACACTTTGGGGTCGCTTTGGGCTTGTGGATGTATTTGGGAACAACAATGGATTTTTCTTTTTTCAATTTCAAAATTTCGATGCTATGGAGTGTGTGCTTGATAATGGCCCATGGCTATTTTCGGGAAGACCTATTTTTCTGAAGAAATGGAAGAAGTGCCTATCTTTGATAAAGGAACCTCATAAGAAGATTCCGGTTTGGGTAAAGTTCCATGATCTCCCACTTGAGTTCTGGAACTCCCAATGTTTAAGCAGGATTTCAAGTGCTTTGGGTGTGCCTTTATATGTTGATAAGGCTACGAAAGAAAAAAGGAGAATTTCTTATGCGCGTGTTTGTGTTGAGATTGCCGCCGCTAATACAGTAAAGGAGAGTGTTCGTGTTCGGTGTGGAGGTGAGACTATGGAAGTACATGTTGAATATCAAGGACTACCCCCGTTATGCTCGCAATGTCAGGCTTTCGGCCATGAAATGGCTCAATGTAAGGATAGCCCCATTGAGGATACTCTTCATGGATGTCAGGAAGAAGGAAGAGAGGAAGAAGGTAGTGAGGAAGTTAAAGTGCAGCAAACTCAGTCGGACTCGTCTTCATCGTCGGAATGGATCAAAGTGAAAAAGAGAAGAAATACCAGTAAGAAAAAGAGACCTGATAAGAGCGATGTTCAGGCCGCTTCCAGGGGCTTTTATGTAGCTCAGCCTGTTAGTCCACCACGTCGATCGGTCGTTCTGTATCGTGGCCCAGTCATTGTCCAGTCTCGCCGATCATCCCCAGATTGTGGCCCCGTGGATAGAGCTGGTTACTCGGTCCCTCTTCTTAGCCCAGCTACTCAGGCCTCTCTACTCTCCCAAGCAGTAGAAGGGGCCGGTAAGAGGGGTATTAGGCCGAGATGTTGATTACTTCGTTAAATATTTTGGTTTAGTTTTGTGGGAGCCTCTGGTATGGCTTGTTTTCTTGGTTGTAATCTTTTGGTTTAGCCGCTTGTTTGGCTTTGTTTCATGTTTGCTAAAGTTTAGGTAGATTTTGTTGTGGTTTTCTTTGGGTTGTATAGCCTGGGGAATACCCCTTGTAAATATGTAATTTTTTTTATTTTTTTTATGTTACAGTTACCTTACCCAAAAAAAAAAAAATTAAGTTAAAGGCTTATGAAGTATTTTAGCCCAGGGAAGATCAAAGGTTGATTAGTCCCGAGCTATGTTTCTGAAATTTTCTTGCTTCAGATTATAACTGTTCCTAAAGACCAGTTGGGATTCTCTTTGATCTTTATGGAATATGTATGTCCCTTATCAAGTTTTTGTTGGTGACGGAGTGGTCCTTAGTGGCTCTTCGTTCTGGTCATGCTTGTGGCTGGATTGTTTGATATAGAGGTTTTGGATGTTTTATTAAACCAGAGCTGCAGCTCTTGTTAGCCAAAGGTTGAAGACGACTTGGTTATCACGTACCCGGCACGCGTACCGCGTTTCTCATATTGGCATCTAGTATGATTGTCGATCGGTTTTGTTGCTTTGCTCTGTTCTTGAATAGGAACGTCGAAGATGTTGCTAGTTTTTCTAACTGGTTTTGTTAGTCATTCCGAGGAAGATGATATCACGCGTTCCTGAGCGCTTGAGGTTGTCTTGTCCCATTCTTGCTCAGAACATTGGAAAAAGGGAAGGAACTTTGTTGCCGCCTAATTTTTGGTTGAGCGGGTAAATTGCGTGGGCACGCGGGTCTTGTAAAAGAAGTGGTCCCGTATCCTCTTTAAAAAAAAAAATTCAGTACCTTTGATTATTTGGAGCTGATTTGTCGCCTGAAGTCTGGTTGGGCGGGAAGCATGGGTGTTGTAGGAGCACGTGGGTCCTTGCCTTGGGAAAGTCATTCTGTTTTCCCGCCTAAATGTGTTTCCAGCTACTTGGATGGCCTACAGCGGGGTATGTGCTGGGCCCGCATTTCTGTGTTGTTGTGGGACCCAATGTCACTTAGTAAAACATTAATTTGATGTTAGTTTGGCTCTTTTTGGGCACTGAAGATTATTTGCTAAAGCTAATTTCTTGAATTTTCTTGATTAATGGTGAGCTTAGAGAAATATGGATTATTTGGGTGGTGTGGATCAAGTTTATATTCGGGTTTGGATTATTGAAGATTCCAATTGTCGGAGAGGCTTGGGTTCTGAAATGGATTGGTGGTCTTGCAGTGGTGATCCTCAGTAGCTCTTTTTAGATTTCTTACTTGTCTGAGGGGTGTTCGTTTTCTCACTTGTCATGGAGTGAAGATCCGCTTGATGGTTTTCCGAGCGTCGGTTCCCTTGCGAGAGAACTTTTTCTTTGGCTCCTTACTTGTGGGTTTTCGGGTGCCGCTCGTGGTGATGTTAAGGATCTTTTTAGGCTATGAGGAGTTTTGATTTATGAGAGCCGACTTTCGGTGGTATCTCCGGCTCTAAGGATTGCAAACGGTTAGCTTAGCTTAGATCCGATGGTAGAGCCTCTCTTGGGGATGGACTAGAGTGCTCTTGCTGGTCTCTCTGGATTTTTCCTGAGCCAGAGCCACCGGGGCTGATCTGTGTTTAGCTACATTTGGTTTGCTAGGGGTCCATCTTCCTCTTGCAGTTTTCTCGGTCTCCGATTGTTTACCATCTGTCTTGGTGCTCTCCAGCGTGATTGTGTTGCTTATTTTGATTACTTTTGCTTATTTGTGTGCCTGGGTTGACTTAACAACCTGGATTTTGGCTCCTTGACTAGTCAATTGTGTAGTGTGCTCAGTTGTGTTTGTTTTGTTATATTTCGTTTCTCTTTTGGGTAAGAAGTTGTGAGGGTTTTCTTATGGGTTGTAAAGCCTGGGGAATGCCCCTTGTAAACTTGTAATTATTTTTTCTTTTTTATATCATACTTACCTTATCCAAAAAAAAAAAGATCAAAGCTCAAGTCCAAGAAGGCCAGAGGATCAAGTATGAATTTCATTGAGGTTGAAGAAGGTTTTAAGAAGAGTGGGAAGCTAACATACCTTCCAGAATTCGATCATAACTTTCTTCCAAAAGGAATTTTTAAGTGAGGCTAGACCATTGGAAAGAACACTTCCGGCAGTTCAATTTAAATATAAAATTGGCCCCATTTCGAGTTAAGATGAAGAAGATATGCTCACTTGAAGTTTAAACAAAAGTGCAAATGTCAAAGTTCGACACTTCGTGAAGAAAAGTTCGACATCATACAAAAAGTTTGACACCATTGATGAAATGGTTCAACACTTCATCAAGGGAGCAAAAAGTTCGACACTTCTTGTTCAAAGTTCGATACTTCATGAAATGAAGCAAAAAGTTCAACACTTTTGAAGAAGATTCGACACAAATGTGAATTTCAACAAAGGAAAGAATTGACATACCTTCAACAATTTGGTCATAACTTTCTACACATAATAAATTTTAAGGTTTGATTTGAACCATTGGAAAGTGGACTTCCAGGGCTTTAATCTGGATGTATAATTGACCCCGTTTGGAGTTCATACGAAGGAGATATGATCATTTGAAGATCGACCAAAAGTGCAGAAGGCTTCAGCAGAGAAAGGGTCGACACTTTTGGTAAAAATAGTCGACACATATATGTTGTATCATTTCTCTCTCCTCAAGAATCAAGAAAGGAGCAATGTTTAGTGCCTTCCCCATAGGGCCTTTGTGTGTGTGTGTGTGTGTGTTATTTCATGTTGCTTATCGTCCTGTTTTAATTACGTATAGAAATTTAAACATGGTTTCCCTCTCCATATTATAAGATCTCATGTGACTTAGGAACCTCTTAGCTACTTTGGGGTTGAAGCAATGTAGGTCAGAACTTCGGTTTGGCCTGTTTGCTGTGGCTAAGAAAGTTGCTGTTTTTGATTATATGTTGTTGTATCGTTGGTCTTTTTACTAGTAAATGGAGTATTGTATAGTTATGGTTTCCCTCTCCATATGTTATCTTTAAGATCTTATATGGTTTTGGAATCCTTTCAATTGTTTTGGTAAGATATGGCTAGGAATTAATCCTGAATGCAGAAATTTGGCCTTTATCAATTTTCAAGAAGATTTTCAACAGGCTTCTTGTTATTCTATGGGGTAGGGCTCACTCCATGGTCACTAATCATTATGAATCTATGATGTCCAAATGATCCTCTAAATTTTGCAAATGAATGGTTTGGTGAATGGGGATAATGTAAATTGTGTTACCTTTCAGGTGCTTTGCCAAGACTAGGAAATGTTGCATGTTGATTTGGCAAAAGTCTTTTTCTACCCTTCATGAGCAAGCATTATAAAATCTCTATACACTTTTAGCATTTGGAAATAGGATGGCTGTATTGTTGAATTTGAAATTATAATTTTTTTTTTTATATTTGGTTGTCTGGATCAACTTGTGTACACCTTGATTAATCTCGGAGTTCTGAAGTTAACAGCCGAGTGAACCCCTCAATGGCTCCTAGGGTTAAGTGTACCTAGAGGGATTCGAACTCGAGACCTTAGGTTTATCTCTTACACTTGAGATTACTAGTCCAAATCCTTGAGGTTAATTTGAACAGAAATGCCACGAAGTGTTGTAACTGGTTACACCTGTGTCGCTAAAAGTGTTTTCTGTTTTAGCGACAGTTGTAAACTGTCGCTAAAACTGTTTTATGCCATTAAAAGAAGATGTAAAAAGTGTTGTAAGCGTAGCAGGACTGTAATTTGAAATTACAATTAATGTAGTGACTGACTGTGATTTTCTATAATTATTAATGTAAGTTTAG
>JAULLD010418687.1:0-10431 GCA_035668095.1 Sarracenia minor
TCCAGTTTTTATTTATTTTCCCCCACACTCTTGCCCTATGTTTCTGAGATCCTTCATATATGAAAATCAGACTTTTCAAAATATAATTTTGTTTTTATCAAAGAACCTTTTTAGTGAAGTATATTTGGAGATTAAATTGTACGTTATTGGTTTTATAAGTTTAATTCTATCAACCGAGTCTAGGACGTTATAGTACCACTTGTCGAGTGGTCGGTTGATTAGCCCGACTAATCAAGCAGGCCTTTGGGGGCTATCCCGATTGGACGGTTGGTCGTTCCGTCCGTGGCGGGCTAACTGACCATCTCGACTATCACTTACCGTGTTGGTCGCCAAGTGGGCCAGGCTTTGCCTTGATGGGCTAGGGTCGGGCCCACGGTTGGTGTACATCCATACCAGTAGTCCCTTATTCTTAATGGTGTCGAGCTGAAGGCTGGGGATTATTGAGAATACCAACTATGGTTTTGCCTTCATTTGTTGCTGAGTTTGTTTTGAAATGTCATTTTTATTGAGTATGTATCAGTAGCCCCCTACTCTCTTTGCCGCTCAACCGAAGGCAGAGGGCTATGGAGAGTACTCAGAGTTGTAGTTCCCTATGCCCATCGGGCAATTTTTGGTTACGCAGGGCACATCTGGGGCTGATCAACGGTATGATGCCTTAATTGCCAGCTGATCGGTAATGTGTGTTTGGGCAGGACGGGCGTTCTTTAGCTATGGGCTTGGATTTTCGATCTGGGAGTCCCCAGGTGGAGCATGAGATGTGTGTCGGTTGGCTAGAGGAGGTCTTATCTCTTCGCAATAAATGTGCAATAAATGCAGAGCGGCCTTAATCATGCCGGTTGAGGGTCAGCTGTCCAGTTCAAACGAAAAGGCCCGATTATGGTTTAGGGTATACTCTCGGGAAGAGACGCTTGACATAACCATCACGCAGAAGGGTATAGGCACTCCAGAGGTTCACTCAATCACCGTCCGAGGGAAAATCTCTGGTACGTTTATCTTTGCTTCTCTCCTGCGTCTCTACTTCTCCATCTCATTTCTAGGGTTTACGAGGGTTAATGTCCTCGCGTAGGAGTCCATTTTTAGTTTATCCCGATTCTGAGGAAGAGGAGGGTTTTCGACGCCCCGCGGCTTCCAGTAGTTCTTCAACAAGGTTTTCTCTATGTGCTCTGAACCCTCAACCTTTGAGCACGGTCCCAACTATTAACCATACTGTGGTTCAAGGGGAGCCATTAATGGAGGGGCCCTAACCATCTGTCTCTCGGGAGGAGGGTTTGGTCAAGCGACGACGGCGCAAGGGTGAGAGGGGTTCCTTTGGTGGTGCTTGTCGCGGGGAAGAAGTCGGGATGACGAACACAGGAGAAAGTGGGCCCAAATTTCTTTCTCGTCGGAGACTGAGGGATCTACGGTTCGGGTCAGAGACTTGGAGTGAATGGCGGCCGCATACCAAATGCCTGATTAAATGGAACCTAGGGTGCCCAAGCCGGATGAGAGGGCGTGTATGCTGTTGGAGGAGAGGGAGGTGTGCTTTTTCGAAGGGGCACTCCATGTTGGGCTGAGGTTTTCCCTTCCTCTCTTTGTCAGGGAATTCTTGAGTTTCTTAGGTATTGCTCCTGGGCAACTAGTGCCGAACGGTTGGAGGATCCTGATAAGCAGTATGGCTCTGTAGAGGATAGTTCATTGTAGGGCTATCACGCTTGCGGAGTTCTTCTACTACTACAAGACATCAGAACTGCTTTCTGGGTACGTTATCCTTACGGCCCAAAGGGACAGGAGCCTGGTGCAGAAATTTCCCACCTCTAACAAAAATTGGAAGAGCCGCTTTTTCTTCGTCTCTAATCAAGTGCAGGAGATGCAGAGTTGGGAAAATTGGTCTGGAGCGACGATACGGTTCCCCGAGTTTGGTCTGCCCCGCCCAAGGACCATCGCGCCACGGAGGTAATACTGTCGTAAGACGAGAGGGCGGTCGTTGATGCAATTCTGGCTCACCCCGACCGAGACTGGGAAGTTTTGGTCAGCCTAGATAATCTGAGTGAGTGCCTTCTTGGTCCTGAGGCCTCTTCGAGGGCGCTTAGGTTACTTCACCTGGCGGGGGATGAGGGGCCCCTCGAGGTAGCCTCCTTCACCATCTTTTGTTGTAGATATAGTTATCTGGGCATTCACGCTTCGCTGATCTGAGTCTTTATGTTTGCAGGAGGCTTAGCAGCTGTGGAGGGGGAGGTTACGCAGACTAGCCAGGAGGAGATGGACAAAAGGCCGCGTGCACTAAAGATAAGAGACCGTCGGGCTCAAGGCGGCGGAGGAGAGGCTAAATAGTCCAAACGCTGAAGGGTGTCTTCTTCAACTCAACAGGAGTCCACCCTCCTAAGGGAGCCCACGATAGGGGCTGGAGCTAGTCCTTCAGCTGGTCATCACGACGTTACTGGCCCGTCTCAGGCCGATCAGGAGATTACGGTCTAGTCTGTCGACGGGGCGGGTCGGAGGCCAAATAAACAGTCTACCACCAACCCTTCTGCAGGACAGGAGGGATCTTTCTTCGATGGGGTAACTTCCATCCGGAGGGTTATCGAAAAGGCTCTCCCCAGACGTGACCAGAAGCTTATGCAAACCCTCACTCCCGACGAGATTGTCGGTTGTCTTTTCTACGAGGCGGCTAAGGTATTGTCTCTGCTCATTCAATTTTATGCTTAATTGCAAGTAGCCGTCATATTTACTCGTGTCCTTTTCAATCATTCGCTCTGAGCTACCACGCCGCCAAGAAGGTGATAGAGTACAGCACTGCCTGGGAGACGATGAGAAAGCGTTTTCAACAGGCAAATGAGAGCCTGAAGACAGCAACGGGCATGAACGATAGCCTCCAACTGGAGATTTCAAAGCTGAAGGATGATCTAGAGAGGGAGGCTGCGGCACACCAGGCCACGGCTGAGGAGAAGAGAAGACTCAAAGCTGAGCTAAGGGAGGCCAAGTACGAGAATGTCCAGTTGCTTGGCACAGTTCAGGCGTGACGGGATGAGCTGACACGGGAGAGGGCGGCCGGGGTATCGGCTTTGATGAAAATAGCCGAGTTCGAGGCTATTGTTCGAGAGAGGATTGAGCAGCACATGACGAGCGATGACGTCCAAATCAAGATCACCGAGCACTGGGAGGGTGGTTACAAGGCCTTCACGAAGCAGGCTGAAGCCATGTTCCCTTCTTGTGATTTCTCCTTGATAGTGCCCGGAGATGAAGAGGATTCTAAAGAGGCACCAGGTGCGCCTTCCCACCAAGTTGCTCAGGTCGTACGCGAAGGGGCAACCGACCGAGGGAACATCTTGGCTCCGCCAACCGATGAGGAAATTGGCCAACAGCCGCTCGGGGAAAATGATGATCAGGAGGGCCTTCCTAATCTGCCAACCGAGGAGGAAGTTGACCAAAGGCCATTGGCAGATAGGGCGGCTATTCTGGACCTGACCATCCCCGAGGCTTCAGCGGATCTACCCGAGGTTGAAAATATTGTGTTCTGATTGTTGGCCATGAGCTCCCGTCTCTTATTTTCAATTTCATTTAGTTTGCTCCCCCCTGCATGGGGTTATTTGTTGTTTCTCTCTAGCATATACTCTCTTACTCTTGCATTCTTGGTTTAGCGCATGTGTTGGGAACAAACTGATTCCCCGGGCAGTATGGATGGCATGAGTGTTTGCTTGCTCGTTCCTTTTTTGCTTGGATTTTTGTTCTTTTTGGTCTCAATTGTTGTTGCAACTCAAAGTATTTACCTGCTTGTTTCTGATAACTGGCGAAGGCTCTGGGGCCGATCAAGAGCCCCATGCGGTTGATCGGCCATTGGACTGCATGGCCCGAGATTAAACGTGCATAGGCCCGTCATCAATACCCGAGAGAGGGTCTCGGGTGAATGGATATTTCTTAGGCTGAGCAGGGTATTACCGTGCGTAGTTATTGTCGAGCGGTCGCGCTTCCTGGCTTAGAAAGTCTTTATTGGCCGAGTAGCTTTTCTCTGACGAGATGGCCGAGCGTGATCGGTAATTAGGACCTGTAGTCCCCTGGATGGTATTAGTCGCGCGTTGACTGGCTGTAGGATGGCCTTGTCTTGTCATCATAAATGTGTCATAAATGCGAGGGGGTTGTCCCTTTAAATGCTCATAATGGTGATAATTTCCTTTTTGATGGTTCGTGGCTGTTCACGTCCCTTCACCAACTAGTTTAGATGGTTTCGCGCTGATTCGTCATCTCGAAGGTGTTTAAGGATTCGGATTTGTCTCCTTACCTTCTTGTAGTTTCATGAAGCAGCTTTCCTCACCTAAGAGAGAGAATGGCTCACCGGGGACAAGGTGAGAGTCGCGGATGTGGGTGAAGGGGGGTCACAACATCTTCTACTGGCCATTCTCCACGTCGGGGGGTAGTTTCCCGCTCTCGAGGGTTCGGCATAAGGGGAGTTGGAGGTGAAGTTGCTGCTGGAGGGATCCAACCCCCAATGACGGCGACGTTTGAAGAGACGCGTTCTGTAGGGGAGGCTCTGGCACAGCTAGCCCTCTTTGAAGAGGTTAAGCTGGGGGCAGAACTCATTGGCATGGCCCTTGTAGACTGGGACACGTTGGTGCTTCGGGACCTTGGTCCCAACCCTGTTGCGGCCCTCTATTGGCGAGACATCACCAAGGTATGATCATCCATTTTATGGATTATCTATCCTACTTGTTCCTTTTCATCCCTTCATGTTTATCCTTCTTGACGTTCTAACTGTTTGTGATTGGTACTGCCTGATGTAGGCCGCGGCTACGGGTCACGAGGTGGCTCGAAGGATATTGTGGCTTAGAGAAACAGTGTTTCGATGCAGTGCAGCCTTCAGGATCATCGTGATGAGACGCTACGTCTTCGCCAAGAGCTGGAGGGGCATAGAATTGTTCTATTGGGTCGAGTCCAGGCCTTGGATGCCCAAGTGGAGGCTGGGATTGCTGCGGAGATGGAGAAGAGAGCAGACCTGGCTTGTCAAGCGGGCTTCGAGACATTTCGAGAATTTTCCTAGGAGCGATGGCCTCATCTAGACTTTGGAGTTGTTTAAGGGTTCCGGAGAGCGTCAACGGAAGAGTAGAGGGGAGCTGTTGATGTGGTCCCGCCCGGTAGTGGAGACGATAGTCCCCCAGATGCCAACATGCTTGATCATGGGGGTCGCTGGGGCAAAACTCCAAGCCCCTCGCATTCTCCCCCTCCCCCAAAGACTCTTTCATAGGTTTCTTGCTTTTTCCTCTTTTGTATCGCACCGTACATTTCTGGCTTTGTTTTACGCCATCAGACCTGAATTGGGAGCTACTGACCTCCTAGGTTTTGGACATTTTATACTTTGTTGGCTTTGTTTTGGAAGTGCATGGTTGTCAACTTTGTAGCTTGTGAGCTTGTTAGGTTTCCTTGGTCCTTGACGTAGATATTACCTCTGAATATTATCGCCCGGCCCATTAGGCGTTCTGCGAATGTAGATGTAAGGTGCCTTTCGGGGCTGATTAGGTCGAGCCCGAGGCTCACCTTCTTCCTCAGCTATTGGGACCCAGAGGTCCAGGTCATCGGAGATCTTATCTCCTACCCTGCCAACTTGGGGCACAATAGGTGGTCTTCGTATTTCACCTATTGGGATTCGGAGGACCAGGTCATCGGAGATCTTATCTCCTACCCTGCAACATTAGGGCATAACAGGTGGTCTTCGTATTCTAGCTATTGGGACCCGGAGGTCCAGGTCATCGGATATCTTATCTCCTACCCTGCCAACGTGGGGCACAATAGGTGGACTTCGTATTCCAATTATTGGGACCCGGAGGTCCAGGTCATCGGAGATCTTATCTCCTACCCTGCCAACATGAGGCACAATAGCTGGTCTTAGTATTCCAGCTTTTGGGACCCGGAGGTCCAGGTCATCGAAGATCTTATCTCCTACCCTGCCAACTTGAGGCACAATAGGTGGTCTTCTGTCTCAACTATTGGGACTCGGAGGTCCAGGTCATCAAAGATCTTATCTCCTACCTTGCCAACTTGGGGCATAATAGGTGGTCTTCGTATCTCAGCTATTAAAACCCGGAGGTCCATGTCATCGGAGATCTTATCTTTTACCCTGCCAACTTGGGGCACAATAGGTGGTCTTCATATTTCAGCTATTGGGACCTGGAGATCCAGGTCATCGGAGATCTTATCTCCTACTCTGCCAACTTGGGGCACAATAGGTGGTCTTCATATCTCAACTATTGGGATCCAGAGGTCCAGGTCATCGGATATCTTATCTGCTACCCTGCCAACTTGGGGAACAATAGGTGGTCTTCTTACTCGGATATTTGGCTAACGACACGATTAACCACGATATATTTGGTGAGCAATAATGAAGATTTGCAAAGCAATGGAAGAAACAGAAGTTCATTCATAAATTCAAACTTTTTGGGAAAATTAATACATATGACAACTCGAGGATGGATACATCCTGACCACATAGGGTTAGGTATCATGGTTGGGCAGCCTATCCTTCTCAGGTCACCCGGCTTCCTTCCTTCAAAGAAGTAACATAACACTCCCGGGCCGAGACTTGATCTCCCTTAGCACACCTGGTCCCTTCCGTTGTAGGAAACTTAACCGTCAGATGGTTAGTGGAGACAGCTGCCTGGAACTAATTCAGCGTGGTCCGGCCCAATATTACGTTGTAGGCTGAGGGTGTATCCACCACCAGGAAGGTCATCATATGGGTGGCTTTGGCGTGCTCGTCCCCCAGGGTGAGTGGGAGCTGAATGGTTCCTAGAGGGTAGACCTTTTCCCCAGTGAGTCCCATCAAAGGGGTGGTGAACGGGACAAGTTTGTCGCACCCAATGCCCATCTGATCGAACGCGCTTGCCGCTAGGACGTTCGCTGAGCTCCCCATGTCAACTAGAATGCTTCTGACCAGGGCGTTCCTGATCAGGGCCTTAATGACTATGGGGTCGTCATGCGGGTAATGCACCGATCTCCCATCTTCTTCGAAGAAGGTCAGTCGGTATGCTCCGCTAGCGGGCTCTTCGGATAGGGGGTCTTGTTACTCGTTTGGTCCAGATCGGTCTTCAGCCTTTTAGTGTATGCCTTGCGTGCCGAGCTGGTGGTTCCTTTACCCGCGAATCCCCCCGCGATAGTCCTGATCTCCAGATGGGGACCATCTCACCTCTCTCCTCTATTGTCGGGGCCTGCGTCGCGCCAAGGCGGGGGTTTAAGTCAGTCACACTGGTCGGCCTGGCGCTCCGGTGGATCAGCGAGAAAATTAGTGAGCCTTTCATTCCTAACCAGCCTCTCGACCTCCTGCTTAAATTGGTAGCAGTCGCCGGTGCTGTGCCCGCGGTCTTTGTGGTAGTCGCAGAAGGTGGTCCTAGAGCATTTCTCGGGTGGTGCCTACATCTTTCCGGGCCACCTGACCTCGGGATCCCTCCGAATGTGCATCAAGATCCGGTCGAGGGGGGAATTAAGGGGGTGAATCGGTCAATCCTTGGCACGTCCCCCCTTCTCGACGCTGATTGATCGGGCCTTCTACTGTTATCCTAGTCAGCTGTCCTTTTGAAGGGCTTTGACTCTGGCTCCCTCTGTCTCTTCTCTTACTTGGAGGGATCCTGTGGGGCCTTGGCTCATCTGGCCGTCATGGTCTCCTCGGCGTTTATGTGTTGTTGAGCCCTCTGCATGAGCCCCGTCAAGTCTGCCGGAGGGGACTCAGACAAGGTGTATAAGAAACGGTTTGGCTGTAATCCGCCTATGAAGGTGGCCATCATTATTTGGTCGTCCCCTTCGTCTACTTGGAGAGTTTCTTGATTGAAACGGTTGAGGTAGGAGCGGAGGTGCTCCTCATTTCCCTGCTTGATATCCAGAAGTGCGGTTGCTGGTTTTCGGTGCCTCAGGGCTCCGACGAAGTGGGCCAAGAACATTTTACCCAGCTAGGCGAAAGACTCAACGAACTCTGTCTTAAGTTTGGAAAACCAGCTTTTCGCTGCGCCCTTCAGAGTGGTTGGAAAGGCCCGACACATTATCTCTACCGGGACCACATGGAGGCACATCGTGGTCTGATAAGTGTCCAGGTGATCTAGATGATCGGAACTTCCATCGAACTAGTCCATGAATGGCATTTTGAATTTTGGGAGGAGGGGCGCCTCCATGATGGAGGAAGTAAAGGGGGTTTCACCTGGTCTTGCCCAGTCTCCTGCCAGCACCGGGGACTTCCCTTTGACCATCTGCATCACGTGGTCGAGTTAGGCCTTCACCTCCTGTAGTTGGTCATTGGCCATGGAGCGGTTCTCAACCTGCTCCAATCCCTTGGCTGGTGGGTGATTGGCTTCGTGTTCTCAACGAGGACCTCGATGTTCCGGATTAACACAGCTAGTGACTTCCTCCTCAGCTCTTTGCTGGTTTTCTCGGTCGAGGACCACTCTTTCTCCGTTCCCAGGGAGATTATCACCTTGTACTCCCCAATGTTCGGGCTCTTCCCCTCGACTCTTCTCAACGCGAGGGTTGTTCTCGCTTCGAGATGCCCCTACAGGCTCTGCCTGCGCCTCGAGGTGCCGGATAACTACCTGGTTCTGTTGCACCAGTTGGTAGATCCCTTGTATGATTTGTTCCAGGCGCTATTGTGACGTGATTTCATTGGGTGCGAGGTTTCAGTCGTTTTCTCTGGCCATCGACCTGGTACGAACCATGGTGATTCACTGCTATCAATAAAAAAAGAAAAACGATTCCCACATATGGCGCCAAATGATAGCGTTAGAATCCAGCGTGGTCCGCGCCAAGCTCCGTGGGCCTGAGGAATAAAAACAAACCGTTAGACATGGGGTCGGAGGGGTTTTCGGTGGACCCTCTCCAACGGTCAAGTCAGAATATAATCGATATGGAGAAGAATTACAGGAAATGAGAAGGGAATGCTACGACGAGCCACAGTTGGTGTACATCCATATCACTAATAATAAAATAAAACCCAAATAACATTTATTAAGCTTAATAATAATATAAAACAATAATAATGATGATAATATTCAATCGTGCTCAATAATGGCAAATAAATGATAATGTTTTATATACTTAATAATAAAAATAAGTACTACTAATAATAATACTACTAGTATTATAACAAAAATATAATAACTAAATATAACCCTTTTAACTATACACGTTAAATAATACGTGGTTTGAATTTTTACATCATAATATGTTCAGACTAACTCTATATTAATTTAATACACCGTCGTACATATCAAACAGGTGAATCATCTGATATATTAGTTAAATTATGTTTTTGTTTATTACTTTATGATTCAAATATCTATGTGACATGTTAAATGCATGGAAAATGATTGGAACCTTATTTATAAAAATAATTGAATCCAATAAAGTGGGGATGAATAATCATTTAAACGAGATCTCGGTCATTGGGGGATATTAAAGATTCCAGTGAGCGTGAAATAAGGATGGGGTCACAAGCTAGATGATTTGGGTTTGATCATTCCCAAATAAATTGTTGGGTCACTCCCTAACTTGTCTGGTAGGAATTGTTTAACATTATCATCCAAAATAGAAATTTAATATAACTCAGATATTTTTGTTCTCACATTAGCTTGCTAATGTCATTGTATTCTTTTATGTGAAATCGATGGTACAAAGTAATTATGCTATGATGAAACTGAAAGGCGTTAATGTTTCCTTCTATCTATGTTTTATTAATGTCTTCGTAATAAACTTATTGTGTTACTTTTGAACTCGTGGTGTGTTTACACTTTTGTAGAAGTTTTGAGGATCTTTGGTAAAATAAATAAGAGTGTATGGTTTTATTTCTCATCTATGTTTAATTTTTCTATAATTATGAAAATAAATAATTTAAGTTATGTTAACAAAATAATATTAAAATTTTTACTCATTAAATATTTTATTTTTTAATAAAAATATTTAAGCCTTTGGTAAGTCTTAACTCACTGGTCGGTTACGACACACTCTCTGGATTTAGATCGTGACAAATATGTTATAAGAATGCCTTGAAATTATTAGGTTGAATTGGACAAGAATATCCTACAACTCTATGTACTTATCCTCAACCTTAACACCTCTAATAATTTTGATGACTACCATCAACGACTTCTGACTAACCCTTACCTCCAACAACCCTTAAAACAAAGTGTTGTCCCAAATATCAACCCGGGGGTGGGGGTTGATTAGCAAACTTTTAAAAAATTTTCTAATCCTTTTTGAAAACTATTTAATAGAAGACAGCAAGATAGATAAGTGCAGAAATGTAAAGGAGCTAAGGAAAGAAATATAAACAGATCTATAGTGGTTCGGTCCTCTTGACCTACGTCTACTCCCCAAGCACCTTGAGAATTTGTAATCAACTATACGGATTCTTCAATAGGCAAATCGAAGCCTCGTACAACCGAATTTCTTCAGTGCATGAATCGTAACCACTTTCTTTTTACAGGC
>JAULLD010420887.1:0-10713 GCA_035668095.1 Sarracenia minor
AGTTTTCATGAAAAACGGGCATCGAATCAATTTTTTTAAAACCGATATGCTTCCGCATTGATTTCCAATTCCGTTGTCGGGAAAAAGTCACCTATTTTTGTTTAGAATGTTTTTTTGTTTAAATTATTTGATTTATTTTTTTGTTTTTAGCCCAAGTTTTCAAAATTTTTAATTTTTTGCCCAAAAACAGAAAATTCTAAATTCTGGAATCCGTGCCATCCGAACGCTATCCTTAGCCGTCCGAACACTAACCTTCCTATACCGTCCGGACACTCTTCCTTTTTCGTCTGGACGATAAAAAAAATTTATATTTGTTTGCTACTTCTTGTATATTTCAGTGCTTTTATTGTATGCTTGATCGTCGCTCTTGACCTTATGACTTAGCACCCTTCGATCCTGAAATAGAAAGAACCTTTAGAGCAAACCTCCATTCGAACCCTTTCCCCCGAACTCCCGCACAACTTCACACACCCACCATGGCCGATGAAAATAACCCTCCGATTGTTCTACAGGCCAATCAACAAAACGATCAGGCTAACCAGGTTAATCAAGAGCTCAAAGCGCTGATGGATTACTACATCCCAACAGCTTACGAGTCTACAACTTGCCTAGCACCACCCAATGCCGAGGTCGGTAATTATGAGATTAGACTTAATCTCTTGCAATTACTACCCCTACTCCATGGGCATAGTAATGAAGACCCGTATAAGCACATTGAAAAATTCCTAGAGATCTGCTCTACCATGAGGCTTAACAACTTAACCGAGGACTCCTCGCACATGTAGTTGTTCCCGTTCTCCATTCGCAACAAAGACAAGCACTAGCTTAAGTCCATTAAACCAAACATGATAACAACGTGGCCCAAGCTTCAGCAAGAGTTCCTCCGAAAATTCTTCCCGATTGGTGAAACGAATCAGATTCGTCAAGCTATCATTAGCTTTACCCAGCAAGAAGAAGAATCTTTCCATGAAACATGGGAGCGTCACAAGGAACTCATTAGGAGTTGTCCTCATCATCAAGCCCTGAAGTGATAGCTAGTGCAGAACTTCTAAGAAGGTCTGTTGCCCCAACATCGTCAATATGTGGATACTTCGTATGGGGACGCATTCATGATGAACATTAAGACAGAGGCATGGGCTCACCTTGAGAAATTGAGTGAGAGATCACAACATCAAGCCTCAGTCTCCTGCATAGACAGGACGATCACGCAGAAGACTCGAGGACTTTACGTGGTTAACCAAAGTGTAATTCTTACAGCCCAAGTAAAGTCCCTCTCTGAAAAGATAGACATGCTGTTGACCACTGGTCTGCCTGCAACCCAACCAACACCCTCAAATGTCCAAGACGGATGTACATTGTGTGCTAGCTCAGCACACTTTGTCACCGAGTGCCCCACTGCCAAGCAATTTCCCAACTTTATTCAAGAGCAAGTTAACGCTCCTTAAGGATTTCCCCAACCTGGCAACAACCCCTACTCCAACACCTATAACACTGGTTGGAGGAACCATCCGAACATCAATTGGCGAAACCAGCAACTTGGCCAACCACAAACTTAGGCGCCAAGGCCTGCGTTTAACTCTTTTAACCAACAGGCCTACTGTCCCCCTCAACAAGCACCTGCACCACCTCTTTGAGCACCAAGTTTTGAGGAAACAGTGTTAAAAACCTTGAAAGATCCGGATGAGAAGACTCAACTCTTGAGTTCTCACTCTTAATCCATCGCTAAGTTAGAGACATAGGCAGGCTAGGTAGCTGCCACATTAAACCACCGAGAGGACGACAAACTACCGAGTCAACCTGTGGCGAACCCCAAGGGCCAGTACGTCATCGACATCAACCCTAGCGGTAGTGGGGTATACCACGAGTAGGCAAAGGTTGTTATGATCTTGATGAGTGGGAAAGAGCTGGACACCTAGCCATTACCAAAAAAAACCTCAACCAACATCAATCCCTACCATTGTCGAGGAGTCTAAGGACTCTAGCACTACCCAGCCCATATATGTGCATCCAGTACCTACCCCAGTGATAGTGGATGAGTCCGACGACTTTGAAACCTCACAACAAGTACCTGCAACTACACCACTACCTAGAGATCCATTCTAGGAGGCACTTATAGCCCCTTAAGTCATACCAACGAATCCCAAGGCACCATTCCCATCGCGCCTTGAGCCGCAAGCACCTTAGCTCAAGCAGGGACCACCACTAACTGATGTTCTTGAATTATTCAAGCAAGTAAAAATTAACCTACCCTTTCTTGATACTATTCAACAAGTGTCATCCTACGCTAAGTTCCTAAAGGACTTATGCACTCAGAAGCGTAGGACGCAAACGAGCGCCCCCAAGAAAGTTCTTCTAACCGAGCACGATAGCACAGTCTTAAGCTATGACATGGTCCCTGAGGTGAAAGACCCAGGGATCCCCTCTATCTTTTGTGTGATCGGCGATCATCAGATCGACCAGGCACTCTTGGACTTAGGAGCTAGTGTGAACCTCCTCTCATAATCTATCTATGAACAGTTCGGTCTCGAAGAGCTGAAACCAACCCCTGTCACCCTTCAATTGGCAGATAGGTCAGTCAAAGTTCCTCAAGGGATAATCAAGGATGTACTAGTTAGGGTTGACAAATTCCTATTCTCTATCGACTTTATAGTACTAGACACCGAACTGGACATAACACGAGGAGACAAACGCCCATCTTTCTTGGACGCCCCTTTTGGGCCACAGCTAACGCATGTATTAATAACCAAATTGGGGAAATGGACGTCTTGTTTGGCAATATGAAGTTATGACTAAATGTGTTCTACGCCTGACACCACTCTGCATTAGAAGTCAACAGCTTTGCAATTGGCCAAGTTGATGAGGCAGCACAACAAGCCATTCCTGTCATCTTCACTATCGACCCCCTAGAAGCTTGTTTGGCTTATTTTGGGGAAGACTATCTAGAAATTGAACCAACCATCAATGAAACTAACACCGAGCTGGAAACAAAAAAATACATAGACACGCCTCCATTGGTGTCTCGATTCGAAGAACTACCCCCGCTCTCATCAGTACCCGCTATGTCATCCCTAGAATCCCTACCTGCACTTGAGCTAAAACCGCTCCCGAGCTCACTCAAGTACATCTTCCTTGGGACCACCAGTACCCTACCAGTCGTAATTACCTTAGAATTAACACTTATATAAGATGAGCAATTAACTACAGTCCTTAAAGCCCATAAATGAGCTATAGGATGGACAATGACTGACTTAAAAGGGATTGACCCGTCTGTTTGCATGCATCATATCCACTGTGAAGAAGATGCCAAGCCTACACAAGAAATGTAACGGCGATTAAACCCCAACATGAAGAAAGTTGTAAAACAGGAGGTAATGAAACTGCTTGACGCATGCATCATCGACCCAATCTCAGATAGCAAATAGGTGAGCCCCACACAAGTTGTGCCGAAGAAATCTGGGCTCACCATAGAATTAAATGACAAAGGAGAATCCATCACTACTCGCACGACTACTGGTTGGCGAGTCTATATGGACTATTGCAAGCTAAACACCATGGCGAGGAAAGACCACTTTCTTCTACCTTTCATGGATCAAATCCGGGAGCGTTTAGCTGGGCAAAGCTATTATTGCTTTTTGGATGGCTACTCCGGCTATAACCAAGTACCTGTTTATCCTGAGGACCATGAAAAGATGACCTTCACTTACCAATTTGGAACATTCGCCTACAAGCGTATGCCTTTCGGGTTATACAACGCACCTGCCACCTTTTAAAGGTGCATGATGTCTATCTTCTCTGACATGGTAGGAAAATTTCTAGAAGTATTCATGGATGATTTCTCCATGTTCGATCCTTCGTTCGAAGATTGTCTCTCAAATTTGTCCCTCATGCTTAAACGCTGTTAAGAGACAAACTTGGTATTTAGCTGGGAAAAAAGTCACTTCATGGTCCAATAAGGGATCATGTTAGGGAACATAGTCTCCAAAAGAGGAATAGAAGTAGATAGAGCTAAAGTCGACCATATTGCTAAACTACCACCACACACAACTGTATGACAGATCCGTTCCTTCTTAGGCCACGCACTGAGGAATCATCAAAGACTTCTCAAAAATCTCGAAGCCCCTTTGTGATCTTCTCGCCAAGGAGGCTACATTCTACTTTGATGATAATAGTATGCATGCCTTCGAACAGCTAAGAGATGCTCGATCTACAACACCGGTCATGCAGTCACCAAACTGGACTATGCTATCAACTACGCCAGTAAGACTCTGAATGATGCGCAATTGAATTACACAACCACGGAGAAGGAGATACTGTCAGTAGCTTTTGTGTTGGATAAGTTTCGATTCTACCTACTAAGATCTACGGTGATTGTCTACATTGACCATGCTGCCCTTAGGCACCTCCTGGCAAAGAAAGACACGAAATCCTGCTTGATTCGTTGGATCCTGCTCCTTCAAGAATTCGATTTAGAGATCCACGACAAGAAGGGCACCGAGAATTCCGTAGTCGATCATCTCTCCCGACTCCTAGTACAGTCCCCCACTGACCATGTACTTGTACGAGACTTGTTTCCTAACGAGCAACTATTCTCGGTCACTACTATCCAACCGCCCTGGTATGCAGATATAATCAACTATTTGGTGGTGGGGCACATCCCAAACAACTGGTCAAAACAACAAAAGGATCAGTTTTTCTCACAAGTAAAGTACTACTTCTGGGAGGAACCGGAGCTCTTCAAATATTATGCTGACCAAGTCATACGATGATGCGTACCCGAAGATGAGGTTGAGAGCATTCTCCGATTCTGTCATTCATTGGGTTGTGGTGGCCACTTTAGTGGAAAGAAGACCGCTGCCAAAGTGCTTCAGAGTGGATTCTACTGGCCAACACTTTTCAATGATGCTCATAACTATTGTAAGAGATGCCTACAATGCCAGCAGATTGGCACAATGACTGTAAAAGACATGATGCCCTTGAACCTAATCTTAATTGTCGAAATCTTTGATGTTTGGCGCATCAACTTTATGGGACCATTTTCGCCATCCTTTGGATGCGAATACATTCTCATAGCAGTCGATTATGTATGCAAATGGGTCGAAGCCGCGTCAACCAAATCGAATGACCATAAAGTAGTGGTGAAATTCCTATAAAGTAACATCTTTACTCGATTTGGCTTCCCACGAGCAATCATCAGCGATGGTGGTATGCACTTTTTGAATAGATATTTTTCATCCCTCCTTAGACGCTACTCGATATAGCATAAAGTCGCCACCTCATATCATCCAGAAACTAGTGGCCAGATCATGGTATCAAATAGGGAGATTAAGAATATTCTGATGAAAATCGTTCGTCCTGATAGGAAAGATTAGTCCAAAAGGCTAGATGACGCCCTTTGGGCATATCGTACTGCATATAAAACTCCTATCAGAATGTCCCCATATTGTTTAGTCTTCAGAAAACCCTGCCACCTGCCAGTTGAGCTGGAACACTGAGCATACTGGGCTATAAAAACGTTTAACTTTGACATGCCCAAAGATGGCACCCACCGACAATTACAACTCAGTGAGCTAGAGGAAATACGCAACATGGAATATAACAACTCTAGAATCTACAAGGCAAGAATGAAGGCATTTCATGACAAACACATTCACAGGAAGACATTTGAGCCCAATCAAAAAGTCTAGTTATTTAATGTCATGTTACGGTTATTCCCTGACAAGCTCCAATCTAGATGGGAAGGCCCATATGTGGTGACCCGTGTCTACCCACATGGCGCCTTCCAGCTGCTCAACCCAAAAATAGGCCATTTCTTGCATGTCAATGGACAAAGGCTTAAACCATACATTGAGGGCATATCAGTAGACCCGACATCCGAATCCATAAGCCTATCTGACCCAACCCCGCTAGTTGAATAATCGACTGGCCATGTCCAGCTGAAGACGATAAACCTAGCCCGGCCTAGGATGGAACCCAGGGGTATTTTAAAATCACGAAAGACACTCCACTAATGAGGACATTGCAATGTTCAAGTTGGGGGGAGTGAAGAAAGCAAAACCTCGAAAAATTTTTGAATTTTTTTTTTTGCGGTCCGAAGACGTTAAACTACTCTCTTAAGTTGAGTTGTCCTCTTCGTACGCCGATGTTAAATGGATCACGTGCCCAGCTTCGGTCAGCAAGAGCCGTTTCAAGGTAAAAGCCTCTTTGCCTTAAAATATAGAGCTAAGAGACAACGATTCTGTAGATGTTGTCTCAAGAAAAGTTGTTGCGGGCAAGTAGACCACTGCAACACACCTTTCAAGGTGTATTACTGTTCCCCAGGTCAACATATCTCCAAAGTAGTCAAGAGAGGGATAAGTAAGCCCACTGGATGGGTTGAGACTCCTCTCCATGGTTTTGCAGATACATCCAGTCGTAATGCCCCGAGCTACCGGCCTAATCAATCCGTAGAACAAATTGAAGATGTACTACAAGGAATCCAACACTTGGGAATCTGTGTATAAAAAACACATCTTTTGCTATGTTGGAGTAACATAGTCATCAGTGTGGAGATATCTGGTGTCTGCACGTTAGGCCATTTTTTCTAACAATTTCTTTGGGCTATTGAAGTCTTAGATGTTGTTTTGATGCTAAAAAATAAAAATAAAACGTCAGGATAGGATTATCGCCGTTAGGATGCCACGTCACATAACGGCTCAAAATTCAAAACAGTAGACCAAACGTCACCGTCTGGACGGGACTAAAACGTCCAGATGGAATCCGAAAGCACGGTCAACCTGTAACCTTCAAGAATCCCTTCACATTCAAAAATGTCCAGATGGGACTGCAACGTCCGGACGGAACACCAATCAACGTTGCCTCGTAAAGGCATGACATTTAAAACGCGCAGAACCATTAGGACGCCCGTCACAATGATTCAAAATCATCAAGACAGTGGTCAAGCACGTCCGGATGTTGCACAGCTATAAAACCCAACCACGACCCCCATTCTTCTCACACTCTCTCAAACAACCTTCTCTCTCTCTCTCTCTCTCTCTCACCAAACCTCTCTTCCAATTTCTCAAACCCTCTCGACAATGTCGTCCCGACCAAGCTAGCGTAGTCGAGCCAACCGCAGCCAACAGTAGAGTCAAGAGTCTGGCTAGCAATGGGAATTTTCTTAAGTCTCATCCGGGCTTTGGCTTATCATGGCCCTGCACTACATGACAAAGTTTTTGGTTCTAGACCCCTTCCTCGTTGAGTGCCCAAAGGCCCGGCTTGGTATCGACCTCCTCAACGGTCACAGATTAGGTAGCGTTTTTGGCCGTTTTCTTCCACCGGTCCCCTAGGTTGTCCGGCTCTTCTACGAGAACCTCCACCGGGAGTTTCGCTACGACACCCTCGGTAATCGAGTCAAGATCCTCTGCAACAACGTCGACGACTACGACGTTAAGCTCAACCGCCACCTTCTCGTCGAAGTCCTCAACATTTTTGGCAATGAGGAGGATGAGGCCACAGATTACGGCAACCCGATCGCTGCCAACATCACACTCCAAATGATGGCCCGAGACGTCTTCGAAGGACGCACACCTCAAAGAGAACTCTTCGACCGCCACAGAGATGTCTTTTCCCTCTCACACAAAGACGAACGCCGCAACGAGATCTTCCGTACCCTCTACGCTCTCCATCGCAACCGCCAGCTCTCCATCCCGGAGGTGATGATCACGTAGATGGGATGATTCCTCAACCACCCGTATGAGCATCTCCTATACGCTAACATCATCGCCCCCTATGTCACCCGAGCCACCAACCACCACCCTGTCCCCCTCATGGTACCCCACAGCCTGCCCGTTAGACAGACGACCAGGAGCCCACCCAAGCACATCCTACCCAGACCCCTCACCGACCATCACACCAACCTCAATCCACCACCACCGGCCCATCCACATCCGCATCCGTTGACACACCGGAGACACCATGGGTTTTTGCCCGCGATGACTATGACTCAATTATGAACCGACTAGACACCCAATAGCAATATATGTGACGGATGATGGAGGCTATGGGCATCCATTAGGCACTACCCCCACCATAGTGACTACCCTATGTATACATCTACCCCAGGTCAACAAAACACCACGTGCACCTACCCCAGGTCTCGTAGAACCGACGCACCGCCTAAAATAACAACCAGCCTAACTCTCACACACCTCCATAGCCTCCAAATTGACCCTCGCTAACCCCACCACCCACATCCCCAACAGATCAACAAATTATCCCTCTGTCCCTGCCCCACCTGCCACCCAATATACCCCACCTCAACATACACCTCCCCTGCCATTCCCTCCACCAACCGCAGCCTTTGGCCGAACCTGTCTTTTGTCTTATTTTCTTTTTCTATGTATTTTTGTGTTTTTTTAGCATCATGCTTTTTCTCAGAAGCCTTTGGACCAAACGTTTGTACTCTATTAAATGAAATCAAATGGAATAAAATGCAGTATTTAGTTTATTTGTTCTTCATCTGTTGTTTAAATTCTTATTGCCATGGTCTTTACTTGCTTTATCTGTATGAATGTGGCATTTTACTTACCTATGCGTTTCAGTAAGTTTCAACAGGTTGGACGTAATAAAAGGCTTCTGCAGTTTTTGTAACTTTTCTTGTCCTTTATCTTAAATTTATTTTTGTCCATTGAGGACATTGTACAGTTTAAGTTGGGTGGTGGGATGGTACCAATATAAAATCACAAAAAGATTTTCTTTTCATATAAGAGAATTCAAAACCTTGGCTGAAATATGTTGTCTGAAAAAGTTAAAAATAAACTTGTAAATAATGTATTTTCAATGAGAAAAACATGAGTTAATTTCTAAACTTCCAAAAATTTTGCATGAATAATAATCAAAACCAAACTACCTGGTCTTTCTTTGCACACTTGATTAATTATTTAACTAGCATGCCAATGAATTTTGATAGGGAAAGATAATTAAAAAGACAAAAATGGTGGAGACTTAACCCTTATTGAGCTTTTGAGCCTTATCTTTTATTCAGAGGGAATTACTACACTTACTCATGTATGATATCGTTGTCTCCAACCAAAATCGTTGAGAATCTCATTGTTTTTCTATTTGACTGAGAAATTAAGAATATACACCTCATTATGCTTCTGAAAAACTGTACTAAATTTTGGAAAAGGATATTAGGCCATCTTTGTGTTTTTAAGCCTGTTCGTTCCTTCATGAACACATCATCCTTAGGTCCCCACTTTGAGCTGTATATGAAAAATTTTAAGCATGTGTAGTTTTTAATACCCACATAAAATCTAAAAAGCATAATTTGAATTTATGATAATTGGAAAAGATTCGGACTTACAGCAGGAGAAGTGACCGCCAGAGCTTTTGTTCTCTACATTACATGAGATACGTAGCAGAGATTCAGCTATGATACTCATTTTTCCATGCTCTTTCAATAAATAAAGAAAAAAAATCAAAAGAGAAAAATAAAAATATATGCATTTATCAAAAGAGTGGCAAAAATGAGACATAGACAACTTGACAGTTTGATGCATTGTTGGTGAGGTATTATCACCACATTGTGATCAATTTTGATGCAACGAGGATGTGGTATTAGCATCCCGTTGTAGACGATCTATAGGAGACGATTCAATGATGGTGACGCTATTACGCCACATTGAGCGACGATTGACATGACAGCACTCTGATATCCTTTTTGGTAAACATTTATTTCGGTAGTGCTATATACTTGACCCGAGCCGATAAAAGATACCTACCTAACCCTATAACCAGAAATATAGTCCTGGTTGATCCCAAACGATAGTATGGTTTGATGAAGCCTTAAACAAAATTCTCAATGATCAGTATTCCACTCATGAGATTCTAAGTCAATTTTTTTGGAAACTGTCTTTTTTCAAATATCATGGGTATGTGTTGATATTTTGATTTGCATAAACATAACATCTGCCACATATCCTATGTTAGTGATATTATAGCCTATTTTTGAGAGATTGATTCTGAGCGAATAACTGGTGAGATTTGAAGTCGAGATCTAGTTGATTTGATTGTTTGGAACATGATAAATTCGAAAGCATGCATGTTAATGATTAGTTGAGTTCACACACACACCAAGTATAAGGTTGAGAGAGTTATCATTAATTATTTTACCGCTTAAAGGCTACTCTGTTTAGAAGTTGAGAATAAAGAAATTTACAAATTTATCATTAAAATTCTCATATGATATGTGATAGCCTGTTGGGATGGGATTATGATGCAAGCTTATGTGTTTAGATAATATGTATTTTATTGTCGTGTCCTTTCTTTTATGCTTTATTTATGCTTTGCTCGAGGACTAGCAAAATGTAAGTTGGGGGCTGTGATCGACACTTAAAAGTGATGATTTAGACCCGTTAATTTACACTGAGTTAGTCCCTATTTATTATCTATTATGTGTTTTTGTAGTATTTTTGTGTATAAGACAGGAATTGGAGGAGTGCAAAACTACAACAAAACAGCCACTTTAACAACAAAATGATGCACCCAAACAAAGACCAACAAAAGTGACACAAACAGTCCAGATGCCGAAAGACGACCATTCGGACGCTAACGTCGAACGTCTAGACGCTCACACCACGATAGTCCAGACATTCATTGTTGGGGTTTTCAAGAGATACGGAAGCGTTTTTTGGAAAAATACGAACCGAGGCTCGTTTTTCATGAATCTAAAAG
>JAULLD010421992.1:0-10711 GCA_035668095.1 Sarracenia minor
TCTTGGCATAACTGGCTGCTTTGGATGGAAGGAAAAGCTAAGGGATGTTCTTTTAAATCTCTCCTTATTAAATTAGTTTTTTCTATTTCGGTTTATATGCTATGGAAAGAAAGAAATCTACGTAAATTTCAAGGAAAAAGAACTTCTAAATCTGTTTTAATTAGAAACATTGAACTAACCATTAGAGATGCTCTTTCCAATAAGCGTGGGATTCCTGAATGTCCAGCTAATCTGTACATTCAGCATCTTTGGAGTCTCCCTTCGCTTAGTTTTGGAAGAGATGAAGTTTGTTATGAATTTTAATGGTTGTTTTGTCTGTTTCTTCTATTCTGATTGGTCTATATGGAAACCGGCACCAAGGAGAAAGAGAGGTTGAAGAGGGTAGCTTGGCTGCAAGGAAAGGGCTCGGTAAGCTTCAGGTATCTGATTTTGATTTTACCTAGCTATGAGGGTTGTTCATAGCTGTATAGTGCCTTTCCCTACGGCCTTTTGTAGGGACGGGTGTGTGTGTTTTGCTGTTTGGCCTGGAAACTTTCGGCTTGTCTTGGTAAGCTTTTGGTTTATCTATTTTGTTTTTACCTGGTCACTATGTTGGCAATATTGAAATGGGTAGGGTGGTTTGTTAAAGCTGGGTGGGGGATCATATGTAGATTATGTTCTCATGGGGAAATACTTTCTCCTCCCTCTTTTGAATTTTGGGTTTGAGGTGGATTTGGATTTCCAATAGCAATTCTTTGTTTTTGGATTCCCAAATTCGGGCATGTGTCCGACTGCTTTTAAGGTTCGGTTTACTGTAAAGTTTTAATTTTTAGCATGCTTATTTCGTTTCCTGTTAGTCTTATATTTCGGTAACCTGCTGGGGATTTTGAGAAGCTCCATGTCTATATGAAAGATGCAAGTGTTGCAGCTATGGAAGATGCGAGTGCTGCTGCCTATGGTGATATGACCTTTGTTTACAGAAATTAGATTTTGTTAGTTTAAATATGCAAGTTGTTTTGAAATGTAATTAAGAGGTAGTTTGACTTTTTTTTGACTAGATTTTATGGATTAGTTTATATGCGTTCTTGATGTAATACTTGGGGTATACCCCTTGTAAATATGTAATTTTTTCTATTTTTTAATGTTCTTAGTTATCTTATCCAAAAAAAAAAAAAAATTCTGGCCAGTGTCTTCCTTGTAAATTTAAAACGTTTTCTCCATCTTTGGAGTATTATCAATTTACCTGAAAAATGCCAGGGGCCTCTGTCCATAACAGCTTCCATAGATTCAATATCTCTAAATTTAAAGATAAAAAAACCTTTGTCAGTGCCCAAAACCTCAATCAGCCCTTCTTGGCCCCAGAGAGTTCGAGCTGTAGCTCGCACTAGCCCAAAAGCCTGAGGATTATCGAGAAATTATCCCACCAAGCAGTCCTCCCACTGCATCTCATCTGTTATGTCACTTTCAATCTCCAGGATGGAGTCAATAGCTGGAGCAACAAATTCTAAGTTGGCGCCTCTCGGTTTCTTCTCTGCCCCCACCGAGACCCAAGGTTTCTGTTGAGGCATTTTATCGAACAGTTGGGGCTCGGCTTGGTACTGTTTAGTATGTTGACTCTCTTTGGGCCCTACACGAGTTGCTTCGGCAAAGGATCGTTGATCTCTCTGACCTAGGAATGGGGTACTCCCTCCTCCACGACCTCCTCCTCGATGGCCTTGTAAAGGTCTGAAATTCCTTCTCTCTTGGACTGCTCTAGGCACGAGAGTTGGAAAGTCCCGAGTATTACCTTACGTAGCTTCCACAGTACTTGTCCCTTTTTTTTTGGGTAATTAAGTGTAATATAAAAAAGAAAATTTTGTACAGTACAAGGGGCATTCCCCAGGCTAAACAACCTAAAGATACCCACTAACAAACTTAACCAAATACTAGAGCTACAAAGAGTGTTACTAACACCCTTTCCAAAAACAAACATCAAGCCATACCAGAGGCTGCCACAAAAGAAACTCAAAACATAGCACAAACTAATCAACATCACAGCCTATAACCCAGCTTTCCGGCCCCTTCTACTGCTAGGGAGAGTAGAGAGGCCTGAGTAGCTGGGCTAGGAAGAGGGACCGAGCAACAAGCTTTATCCACGGGGCCACAGTCTGGAGATGATCGGCGGGGCTGGTCAATGACTGGGTCACGGACGGGGTAGCCTGCAGGGCTGGTCAATGGCTGTTCCATGGCTGAGCCGCGAGAGGAAACAACCGATCGAACAACAGGCTGAATGCCAGAAACACGGGGCTGCACACCAGACTGAGCATCAATCTTATCCTGTCTCTTTTTCTTTTTGGTGTTTCTTCTCTTTCTCACTTTGATCCATTCCGACGAAACCGACGACGCCGACGAGTCCGACTGACTCACTTGCACTTTTACTTCCTCACTTTCTACTTCCTGACTATTCATAGCATCTCTGTTCCGCTTGTACTCCCTACATTGTGAGGGATCATGCCCAAAAGTGTTACATCGATCACACATGGGAGGAAGCCCCTGATACTCTACCAGGACCTCAATATTTTCACCACCACGTCTTATACAAACCGAGGGTAACAGTGGCTTTGAAGCTTCGACTTCAATGCAAACCCTAGCGAAGGAGATACGTTGTTTTGTATCCGTTGCCTTATCCATAAATAGAGGAGTACCAATGGCGCTAGCAATTCTACTTAGACATTTATCATTCCAAAACTCTAAAGGTAAATCAAAAAATTTAACCCAAACCGGAATCTTAGAGACTGCATCTTTAGATAATTTCATACATTTACGCCATTTTCTCAAAATTAAAAGCTTACCAGAAAAATGCCAAGGTCCCTTTTCAAGGATGCTGTCCATATGCTGTAAACTTTCAAACTTAAAGAAGAAGAAGCCACTGTCATTACCCGATACCTCTATGAGCCCATCGTTTCTCCACAATGTCATAGCAATGGCTCTAACCAACCCAAAAGCGAGGCTAGCTTCAAGGAAATATCCAACAAGACAAGTTTCCCATGTTTGATCATCAGTCAAATCATCTTCAATATCAATAATCCCCGGAAGGATAGGCGCAAAATATTCCAGTTTAGATCCACTCCTGAGATGAAGCCTAGGAGCATCGGCTTTTGGCTTGTATTCTGATCTAATACAATTCTTAGCTCTAGCTATATCAGCCCAAGACCTTGATAGAGCAAGATTGATGTTGTTCCTGCCTAAGGCAATATCGGCTTCAGACTTAACACAGTCAGAAATTGGTCTTGAGTCCTCCCTTCCTTTGCGGCCTTGAGCCTTGTTAGCTAAACATACATCAACACCTTTGGGAACCGCCAATTTATTTGAAGTTTCAGCCGTGTCCTGAGCAAAAGGTGGATGGGGCATTTTAGCAAACACCTTGTGAGCATGAATTATAGGAGTCTCATCCTCCTTTGCCTTGTTTTCCTTGCTGCCGCCCAAACAACTGGGCTTCATTCCATTCTCAACATTGCACATAATCGGAATCAAACCATCAGATTTAACATCAATAGATGGAGAAAAAATGTCACCACCCAATCGTAACTGGGCAGCTTGGTTTGGCTTCCCCTGAACGTACTCCTCCCCTTCCTCTCCCAAATGCCCTTCAGCTCTAAACTCAGAGGACCGATCCATAGGCGGGTAAATCCCCTTCTCTCCCAGCGGGTACGGCAGAGAGACTCCCCCAACAGTGATCTCTGTAGCTTTCATTACTGAGCCACTCTCTAAAATTTCATCGTCAGCTTCATCCCCTTCACTATCTCCAGATACACTCTCTCCGGATGCTCCATCATCGGTCTCAGAAACCTCCAAAACTGGTCTTACCTCGGTAGCCCCTGCTTCGGTCTCCCCGACAGAAACGGTAACCTCTGCGAAAATATGTCCTTCGCGTTCTCGCGGATCTCCCTCCTTGAATTTGTCTTCATTCCTAGCAACCGCCTTCACCATTGGAGCGCCCAGTTCGGAGGAAACAGAGAAGCTATTTCCGAAAATATGTTCCTTATTATTCCCCTCATTCTTCTCCGAGACAAAGGTCCCCGTTCCGTCCTTCTCTTCGGCTTCTCCCGAATCTACTATTCCCTCGGCTCTATACTCGTCAGGTTCCGCATGCCCAAATCCATTAGTTTTCACAGGTAGTTCTGATACACTACCAGGCGACTCAAAAAATCCAGTCCCTACCACCGGGCTTAAACTTTTAAGTTTCTGAATACGAGCAACTATGGCGTCAATTTTCTCCGGGAGGAGAAAATCAGGGCAAATGCTATAAGCTTCAACTTCGGCTTCAAGAAATTTCTTTTCGGATCTAAATAACTCATTCAACTTTACTTCCATAGGAGTATCTCGGATAAAGACCTCCAGGTTACCATGGATACTCAAAGCTTCTTCAATAATATTCCTGTACAAAGATGGGTCTATGGATTGTTGTTTCAGATCTTTAGGAGTACCCAGCTCCTTCCGAGGTTTCGAGTTTGATACAGGTAATGAGGGAAAACACACCTCATATTCGTCGGAGTCGAGAGAGGCCAGAGAGTGGAACCTATTAGAAGGTTTATTCCCCGACTTGCCGGATTTCGCCGCAGCATCTTGGATCCTATTAGAGAGAACTCGCTTGGTCTGATGCTTGTTCATAATCTCCTCGTCGGAGGCGACGCCCTAAGGGCGCCCTTGATTTCGTCAATCGCACACAGTGCGCACCTAGTTTCGCACACAGTGCGCACCTAACTTCTTCGTCTATCTTCTTCGTCAATCGCACACAGTGCGCACCTAATTTCGCACACAGTGCGCACCTATTGTCCCTTTTTTTTTGGGTAAATTAACTATGACATAAAAGAAAGAAAAAAATATGTACAAATTTTCAAGGGGCATACCCCAGGCCTTACAACCCACGATAAACCCACTATCTCACATCATACTCCAAGCCCTAACAGAGCTACTAAAAAGTGTTACTAACACTCTAACCAAAATACATCGACAAGCCAATCCATAGGCTAACAAAATAAAACCAACCATTGCTGTGAAGCGACAGCCAGCAGATCTCCATATGCACACAAAATAATCGAGTAAGGAGCATGCTGAAATCCAGATCATCGTACATCCCCGTTCCAGAATGGGCTCAACCTCTCAGTAATAGTCACACCCCCAAACCAAAAGGGAGGGGAAAAGATAAGGATAAGCACATCCCTACTAGGGGAAGTAGAATCCGAAACCAACAAGCTCCTCGAAAGCAAATCGTCAGGGGGCACCACCTCGAAATAGATCCTATGATAGAACCGCCCCAGCCAGGGAGAAAGAACCCAAAAACCAGAGCAAATAGCGGTCCAGATCAAAGCGTACACCTTTTCCAAAGCGAAACACGCCTCTACTAGGGGGCGCAGAGACCACCTAGGTCCTGTAAACCCGTTCCAAGAGTGAACATATCCCCACAGTGATAGTCACACCCCCCAGAACAACAACTGGAGAGGAAAAAGATAAGAATAAATCCACCCCTACTAAGGGACGCAAAAACCTGAGACCAAAACCCACCTAGCCCGGGAAAGATCAACACCAACTAGAGAAGCTCTATCAACAAAACCATCCAACGGCGCCCCATAAGACGGAAAGCACATAAAACATCCGGATCAGGATTTTGCGTGCCGCCCGAATCCAGCTGGATACCCCTAGGAGCACCCAGAAAACAAAGCTTCAATAGGCACCACCTCGATAGCAATCCTATGATAGAAGTGTCAAAAGGCCCCACCTCGAGAAAGCAAAGTGAGAGAAACACAAGTAATCCAGGGCACCACAAGAAGCAGAGAGGGTGTACCAGAGGTAGATGGACCCCTGACAAGCCAACAAAGCCAACCAAACAGATCAGCCCTAGACATCCCGGCACAGAACCAGGGAAACCAACAAGAGCGCTCATCGGCCATCTTCGAGAGAAGCTCTACCATCGGATCTGAGCGAAGCAAAAGAAAGAAAAACACCCTGCTAACCGACCTCAAGCAACCCCAAAAAAATTGCATACCGCCCGAAACCAGCTGGATGCCCCTAAGGGCCACCGGATCACAAAACCTGCCATCCAATAAACCCCAACGGGCACGTTCACCAATACATAACCCAAGATTCTCCAACAGATGGAATCTTCAATAAAACCAATCTCGGTAATTTATCCACAATCACCAAATTCAAATTCATGGGCCCAAATAATATATAGACCCATGCATACCACCATCCCGCCCAATTAAATACACTGCCCCTCATTAATGATAGGTGGGCCCACTTAGTCACCCACGTGCTCCAATCAGGCCCATCTAAGTCCATGTAGTCATTTAAAACTCCAAAGGGCAAATGGCCCAAGAAAATCAAATAATACCCGTGGGTCCCAGATGTGAGAGGCGGCAAAAACACCTGCCCTTTGTAAAAAACAAACCTGTTGTGGAAGCCAGCTGTCTCCAACTCCACCTGCCCAAGCAAAAGTCAGCAAAACAAAAACTGTAACACTCGCTTGAGAGGCGCGTGAGCTACCATCATCGTCTTCCCCAAAGTATTACAACTCCCAGATGTAGAATGCAGTGAAACCGATTATGTTGACACCTCTCCGAAATCATAACACGAAAACAAAGCGCTTTTAACCTCTGATAATGATTCAGAAAAGAGATAACATAGGTGCGCGAAACTTCTTGCTCGAAAATAATCTAATTTATACTCGACTCCGAAATCCCTAAACCACACCATGAAAACCTTGTCTTCTTCCTCCACTGAATGCGCAAAACCAGTAGTTACAGAAATTATCTTACTGCAATAGTTGTGCTGAGTGAAGACCCAGACAAGAACCAGTAAAAAATTTCTTGCTGCAATTGTGCTGAGTGAAGGCCCAGACAAGAACCGGATTCCCAATAAGTGATCTCAAACCACCAGGTCAAACGATGATTCACAAAGGATCCAAGCATAAAAACAATTCATGGAAATATATATGCAACCTCCAGGTCAAACGAATCAAAGGATAGATCTAATAAAGATACAAATTTCGGAAGAGGACCCAGGATGGTCCAAAAACAACATCCCCCAACTTTTCCTACCTCAAAACAGCAATAGAATAATCTCCTAAGAGACCCAAGCAGCCAAAACCAGAAAACAACTTACAGACCCAGCGGCACTTTGTCCAAAACTCAGACTTCCATGAATCCTCAAAGATACGGATCCAGCTCTTGTCTGCTTCCAACCTCCCAAAACAAGATCTGTAGAGGGGAAACCATCATCTCCGATGCCTTAGATACATCCCCACCATTGCCATGGGAGAGAGCCGAGGCCACCCAAAATAATGGTATGTCATGAACCCCTGGGGAGAGCATTCTAGAGAGAGAAGCTCTCCCCTCCAGAACGGACCAATTTTTAGATTATGGCTTTTTCCACACTTGTATTTTCTCTTCTCTACTTTTGTTTTACATTTATTGTAATTTTTTGTAAAAGAGAGAGAGAGATCATTTGTAGTGAGGATATTCTTTCTTCCCCAGGTTCTCAACGTCTACAAATGGTGATTCTTACATGTTACAGGCTTACAGCAATGAATTAGTGAATAGTCACTAATGATTATACCATGGATATTTGAATAGTGAAACATGGAATTGCTTACACCCTTGAACATCTTCATCCATGCCATTTATAATTACTGGAGCCCTTAATTTTAAGATATAGAGATTGGACTTCTCACAAAAAGAAGAAGAAGAAGAAGAAGAAGAAGAAGAAGAAGAAGACTCAGAGAGGTACAGATAGAGGAGTTACAGGGTAAGGCGTTTTATCAGCCCAGTGCATCACCTTGGGGAGCACCGGCGTTATTCGCTAAAAACAAGGATGGTTCCTTACGTTTGTGTATCGATTACCGCAAGTTGAACAAGGCGACTATAAAGAACACGTATCACATGCCTCGTATTGATGATCTATTCGATCAGTTGAAGGGGTCTTCTTGTTTTTCCAAGATTGACTTGAGATCCGGCTACCATCAAGTAAGGGTGAGGGAGGAGGACATAGCGAAGACTGCTTTCCGTACTCGCTATGGTCACTTTGAGTTTGTGGTCATGCCCTTCGGGTTGACCAATGCCCCAGCCACGTTCATGGATCTCATGAACAGGATCTTTCGGCAGTATCTAGATCAGTTTGTGGTCGTATTCGTGGATGATATCCTCATCTACTCGCCGTCAGAGGAGACGCACGAGGAGCATCTCCGGATATCTTTACAGTTGTTGAGGGACTATCAGTTGTATGCTAAATACGACAAGTGTGAGTTTTGGCTATCCGAGGTCAAGTTCCTTGGACATGTTGTTTGGGGCGATGGGGTGTCAGTGGACCCGTCTAAGATTGAGGCGGTTATGGGTTGGGAGCAACCGAAGTCAATGTTTGAAGTTCGGAGCTTTCTGGGGCTTACAGGGTATTACCGTAGATTTGTTAGTGACTTCTCTCAGCTAGCAACGCCGATGACACGCCTTACTCGAAACGGTGTCAAGTTGATTGGGACGATAGATGTGAGGCATCTTTCCAGGAGTTGAAGAAGAGACTAACTGGTGCTCCTATCTTGATCATACCGGAGCGTGGGGTGGGCTATTCTGTATTTTGTGATGCCTCCCACGAGGGTCTTGATTGGGTATTGATGCGGCCAGGGAATGTAGTTGCGTATGGATCTCGACAGTTGAAGATCCATGAGAGGAACTACCCTACCCATGACTAGGAGTTGGCAGCCATTGTCTTCGCTTTGAAGACTTGGAGGCATTACTTGTACGGAGAGAAGTTCGAGGTGTTCTTAGAACATAAGAGCTTGAGGTATCTCTTCTCGCAGAAGGATCTTAACATGAGGCAGAGACGGTGGATGGAGTTTCTAGGGGATTATGACTTCGATCTCCAGTATCATCCGGGTATGGCCAACGTTGTGGCCGATGCCCTTAGCAGGAAGTCCTTGGGATCTCTTGCTTCTATTGCTATTCGAGAGAGGCAGATGATGGCGGATGTAGGCGAGTATGACCTACAGCTTTGCGAGTCTGAGGACCGCGTTGTTTTATTTGCGGTTGTTTCTCAGCCCTCGTTGGTAGCACGGGTAGTAGACGCCCAGAGGGAGGACGCTGAGTGCGCGACGTACAGAGAGCAGTTGGCCACTGGTGATAGTGTTCCTGAGTGGGCCTTACATGATGATGGTAGTTTGAGATTTGCTGGGAAGTTGTTTGTACCCGAGACTTGTCAAGACGAAGTACTACGACAGTTTCATCATTCTCGGTTAGCGGTACATCCGGGTAGCACCAAGATGTTCCATGATCTTCACCGACAGTTCTGGTGGAGAGGCATGAAGAAGGAGATAGTTATGTTCATATCACGATGCCTCACCTGTCAGCAAGTGAAGGCGGAGCATCAGAGACCGGCAGGTTTACTCCAACCCCTTCCAGTTTCTGAATGGAAATGGGAACATGTGACTATGGATTTTGTGACGGGGTTGCCGCGATCACCGCAGGGTCATGACACGATCTGGGTTGTGGTGGATAGGTTAACTAAGTCAGCGCATTTCCTCCCAATTTGCCTGACCTACTCTATGGACCGGTTGGGTCATCTCTATGTCAGTGAGATTGTCCGCCTGCACGGGGTACCCGTGTCTATTGTGTCTGATCGGGATCCGCGGTTTACTTCGCGTTTCTGGAGGGGCTTACAGACGGCTTTGGGGACTGATCTGTTGTTCAGTACGGCATTCCATCCTCAGACAGATGGGCAGTCCGAGCGCACCATCCAGATCCTGGAGGATATGTTGAGGGCTTGTGTGCTGGATTTTTAGGGTTCGTGGGAGGTTCATCTACCATTGGTGGAGTTTACCTATAACAACAGCTATCAGTCCAGCATACAGATGGCTCTTTATGAGGCGTTATACGGTAGACCTTGCAGATCACCTATCTGCTGGGCAGACGTGGGTGAGTCAGTCCTTTCGGAGCCTGATATTGTTAGGGAGACGACGGAGAAGGTGGTGACTATCCGGCAGAGACTGATTGCGGCACAGAGTCGCCAAAAGAGTTATGCGAATAGGAGACGGAGACCTTTGGAGTTTACCGTGGGTGATCATGTTTTTTTACGAGTTTCTCCTCGGAAATGAGTGATGAGGTTTGGTAAGAGCTGTAAGTTCTCACCGCGTTATATCGGGCCATTTTCTGTAGAGGAGATGATCGAGACTGTGGCTTATCGCTTGGTGTTACCACCACAGTTATCGTCGGTTCACGACGTTTTCCACGTCTCCATGTTACGGAGATATGAGACGGAGCCATCGCATGTGCTCGATTGGTCTGACTTGACTGTGGACGAGAATGTCACGTACGAGGAGAGACCTATATGGATTTTAGATACCCGGGAGCAGGTTTTGCGAGACAAGACCTTATCTTATATCAAGGTGCTGTGGCAACACCACGGCGAGGACGAGGCGACGTGGGAGCGGGAGTCCTATGTCCGAGAGTGATATCCAGACTTGTTCTCTTCTTGAGGTACGTTGATTTCAGGGACGAAATCTCCCAAGTGAGGGAGATTGTAATACCGTGAACCGTCTTAATAATTTGCTTTTAATTATTTATATCGGATCACGAAAATTTTTAAAATAATGATAATAATAATAATAGTTTATTATTAAGAATGACAATAATAATAATAGTTAGACATATATATTTATATTTATATATATGGATATATATGTTTATATATAAAAACAAAAAAAACA
>JAULLD010424203.1:0-10705 GCA_035668095.1 Sarracenia minor
TATGTTTCGATTAATCTCGATAAAAGCTTTTAGCTTTTTTATGAAAAACCCATCGAGATGATTTTTACGGTCTCGTCTCCAATCAAAATTATTTTTTAAAAATTCCGCTGCGCCGACTCTAACAATGGTATCAAAGCCAGGATTGCATTTTTCATCAAAATTTGTCATTACGATCCTGGTTTGTGGATGTATGTATGTATGGTTTTATTTTATCGCATGCAACTGAAAGTATCCCGACGGTTTTCAAATCGGGATTAGGATCTTTGTATGCCTCCTACCTGGGGCATTGGTTTTTGCAATGTAATATTTTATATTCATGTATTTTTTGGGATCTATCTTGTAATACGAACCACGTCGAACGAGGATCGAAAACGGAAAAGAAGGAAGCAAACAGGTGGCGGCAAAAGCTACTACAAGATTCAGAGTGCTGCGAGCTCCATTTTGGGGACTTTCAAAAACATTTTTCGATGCGATTTTTTCTCTAGAATTATGTTCAATCCGTTATCTTTCCAACGGTTGGTCGTGAGTTGCAAGGCGAGGATGGGAAGTGGTTCGAAAAAATGTTCAAAGTTCATCGTGCAGTCTGCCCGCTGAACAGTAAAACCGGACTTTGGTAATTTTTTCAAAGGATCTAGATATCGTATTTCTTCGCAATTTATGGCAGAGATAAAGATCACTATGTTCCCTACCTACCATAATTTTTTGGGAGTTCTAGTGCAACAAATAGTCCGGCAAACAGGCCATTAAAGCGGGCTGCGCACTAGTAGAGAAGGGCAGCAGTATTTTGGCACTTCAAGGAGCTGTTTGGGCATCTTTTTTTCAGCTTTTTTCGGTGTTCCAATGGTTGTCTGAGGATGTGACGATGTCCCGGGGGCTGAGAAAGAGGATCAGGTGTTCGATAGCTCGATTAGGGTTCTAAAACCCTATGTGTTTAATCTTTAATCTGAGACCATTGGATTGAAAGATTAAAACGGATGAACTGAATCGTAACAACATTTATTTATTTATTTGTCGTTATTGTAATTGTTTATTTATTTATTTTATTTTATTGCATGGATGGTGCTTTATTTTATTTTATTTTTTTCTTTTATGCATGATTTTATATCAGGGTATATTAAGAAAAATAGTTTTTAATAAAATAAAGTTTCCAAGCGATTTTTTAAAATAGAAACTAAATAGATAATTAAGTTATTTAATTTTTGCGTTAAGTAGATAACTAATTAGGGATTTTTGGTAAACCCGGATAATTAATTTCTTTTCGCAAAATTAAATAAGAAAAGTTCTTGTTTGTTTCAATGAAATTAAACATGAGATTTTTAATTGAGTAAAGTTGGATTTATTTGAATCAGATAATTAAAAATATGTTTAATTTTAAAATGAAAAAAGGTAAAACCCTCGGTTTTTTAAATATTAAGTGGGAGAAGGATTTATTCACAGGTAAATCCTATGGTCTCCATCTCACATTCGTTGGAGGTGTAATTATAGTTCGCGTGCCGGTTTGACCGGCCTCCCCAATGGAAGGGCTATAATTATGGTATCTCTGGCACGAATCTCCGAAGGGAGTTAATTTGAAATGTAGTGCAAGGTAGGGCTCACGCACACCGAGCCTGGGACTTTGTCACGGGATTTTGAAATTTGGTGGGATGGTTATACACTTAACACGTGAATAAAAATATCCTCCCCAACGGAGTCACTGTTTTTATTTGCGCGGACCAAAGGTAATTGACTATTTAATTCATGAATATATCTAGATATAAAAACACGTTAGTCCTTTGTTCGTTAACTGTTAGACGTCCATACTAATATGGCCTAATTAGTTGATATGACTCTGGACGGACTGTTTTTATTGTGATATTTTTCAAGAGGATATTAATAGACTGGCATACTTGTCAGAATGGGGATTGATTAGTAGACATCCACACTAACGTGGCCTGCTTAATCACAAAGGCTTCAGGCTGCCAATAATTCTTTTAAAATTAAAAGGTTGAGGGACCCTAAATTTTTCAAAGAATTAAAAAGTTTTTTCTTTTTTTTTTCTCAGGATTTAATAATGGGATCTTTGAATCCAGTTGCAACGAATCTCAAAGAACAAAAACTATATGGACCTAACTTTATCAATTGAAAAAGAAATTTAGATTCCGTCCTAACCTCAGACAATTGCGAGTTCGTGTTATTTGATCCATGTCCACCCACTCTTGATAGTGGATCTCCCAAATAGGACGTCCGAGACTATGAGAAGTGGATGAAAGCTGATCGGATGGCACGTTGGTACATCTTGACATCTATGTCAGATGTTTTCTAGAGCCAGTATCGGTTTATAGCAACTGCAGCTGATATGATCCTAATCCTTACAAAAATGTTTGGTGATCAAGATTGGGCAGTAGGGCAGACTGCCAAACGGGATCTTATGAATACGAACATGGCTGAAGATAATGCTTTTTCTTTAGTTGTCGAATCATGTTTAGCGGTTGTATCTATGAAGACCTAGTGTGTAGATACAGGAGCCACTAATCATGTCTACAATTCATTGCAGCGGTTCCAGGTAACTAGACAACTTACAAATGACGAGATTTACCTTCATATGGGGAATGACTCCCAGGTATCTACTATTGTAGTGGGAGACGTGGTCCTTGATTTTGGTAGAAACAGGTGTTAATATTAAAGAACATTTTATATGTACCTCAAATTAGGCGAAACTTGGTTTTGGTTTCCTATTTGGGGATTGATGGATATTCTGTTAACTTTAATGTGCATTCTTGCAATATTATAGTTGGAAAACAGTTTATCTATCATGGTTTATTGGATAATGGTCTTTATATTTTACATCCGGTTATTTATACTGATAATAAGAATGAGGCGAATAACTTACGCGTTTTACCACTAAAAAGAAAAGATTCCTCCATGAACCAAACACTACTTTGGCACCTTCGTCTAGGTCATGTTAATCTAAAAAGGATACAAAAACTGGTAGAAGATGGACCTTTGAGTTCATTGGAAGTGGAGGCACTTCCAGTCTGCAAATCATGTTTAGAGGCTAAGATGGCCAAGAGGCCGTTCACGGCCAAGGGACTTAGAGCTAAAGAGGTGTTGGAATTGGTTCATTATGATGTACGTGATCCCATGAACATCCATGCAATAGGTGGGTATGAGTTCTTCATCACTTTCATTGATAATTACTCTAGGTATGGATACATTTACCTATTTCATCGCAAGTCTGAGACCTTTGAGAAATTCAAAGAGTTTAGTGCTGAAGCGGAGAAGCAGACAGGTAAAAGTATCGAAACCCTAAGATCTGATCGTTGTGGTGAATACCTTCTTCGGGAGTTCAGAGACTACTTATCTGAACATGGGATTACATAACAGTTTTCTGCACAGGGGATGCCACAGCAAAATGGTGTAGCAGAAAGGAGGAATAGGACCCTTAAGCAGATGGTAAGGAGCATGATGAGTTATTCGGATTTACGACATTCTTTTAGGGGGCATGCATTAGAAACAACAAGTTATATTATGAATTTGGTACCTACTAAGGTAGTTTCCAGTACCCCTGTGGAATTATGTATTGGGCGTAAGCCAAATCTTAAATACTTCCGGTTATGGGGTTGCCCAGCACATGTGCTGGTGGGGAATGCAAGTATGGTGCAACCGAAGACAGAAGTATGCTCTGTTGCTTTATGAAACAGGAGTGTAAATAATGTAGCTAAATGAAACAAAATCTTGCTAGACCAAAAGGTATCTTTACTGCAGAAGTCAGGACGTACTCAAAACTGAAATTACAGAGAATATCCTTTTTTTAGTTAGATTTTCTTTTTGGGGACCGGAGTGTAAGCTAGGGGATTTCTGTTTCTTTATAGGACACCCCAAAGAAACAAAGGGTGGTTAATTCTATAATCCTAAGAGTCACTGGGTATTTGTTAGTACAAATGGAAGATTCTTGGAAGACGATTATGTGATAAACCACAAACCCCGGTCACAAATTGTTCTAAAAGAGTTTAGGAATGAAAATATGGTACAACTGGATATTATACCTGATATACAGAATGCGACACCACCTATCACGAGTACACATGAGGGTCCTCGTCGTAGTGGGAGGGTTATTCGTCAACCCGAGGAGTTTATGTTCTTGGGAGAGTCACTCGACAGGATCCCGAAAGAACTTGATACCGAACCCAGGAACTACAGTGAGGCACTTCAAGACAAGGATGCAGAATTATGGCAAACGAATAAGGAATCTGAGATAGAGTCTATGTACTCCAATCAGGTCTGGGAGCTTGTAGAACCATTAGATGGGATAAAACCCATTGGATGTAAATGGATCTACAAGAAAAAGGGAGGAGTAGACCGGAATGGTTGAAAACTTTAAAGCTAGGCTTGTTGCGAAGCGGTTTACTTAGAAATAAGGGTTCGATTATGAGGAAACCTACTCACTGGTAGCCATGCTTAAGTCTATTCGGATTCTCTTATCCATTCCGGTGAATCTCGACTATGAGATTTGGGAGATGGACGTCAGAACAGCTTTCTTTAACGGAAATCTTGACTAGAGCATCTATATGATGCAGCCAGATTGGTTCATCGCAAAGGACTAGGAGCACATGTTGTGCAAGCTTAAGAGATCCATTTATGGACTTAAGCAAGTATCGAGGTCTTAGAATACTCGATTTGACCAGGCAATCAAAAGCTTCGGCTTTGATCAGTGTCCTAATGAATATTGTGTGTACTAGAAGCGTGATGGAAACAAGGTAGTGTTTCTATTCATATATGTTAATAACATTCTCCTAATCGACAAGGATGTGGGGCTATTATCTTCGGTAAAGGTTTGGTTGTCAAGTCAATTTGACATGAAGAACTTGGGAGAGGCGGGCTAAATTCTTGGGATCAACCTCTTACAAGATCAATCACGTAGGATGTTGGGCTTGTCCTTTGAGTTCATTGGAAGTGGAGGCACTTCCAGTCTGCGAATCATGTTTAGAGGGTAAGATGGCCAAGAGGCCGCTCACGGCCAAGGGACATAGAGCCAAAGAGGTGTTGGAATTGGTTCATTATGATGTACGTGATCCCATGAGCATCCATGCAATAGGTGGGTATGAGTACTTCATCAGTTTCATTGACAATTACTCTAGGTATGGATACATTTACCTGTTTCATCGCAAGTCTGAGACCTTTGAGAAATTCAAAGAGTTTAGTGCTGAAGCGGAGAAGCAGACAGGTAAATGTATCGAAACCCTAAGATCTGATCGTTGTGGTGAATACCTTCTTCGGGAGTTCAGAGACTAGTTATCTGAACATGGGATTACATCACAGTTTTCTGCATAGGGGATGCCTCAGCAAAATGGTGTAGCAAAAAGGAGGAAAATGACCCTTAAGCAGATGGTAAGGAGCATGATGAGTAATTCGGATTTACCACATTCTTTTGGGGGGCATGCATTAGAAACAACAAGTTACATTATGAATTTGGTACCTACTAAGGTAGTTTCCAGTACCCCTGTGGAATTATGGATTGGGCGTAAGCCAAATCTTAAATACTTCCGGATATAGGGTTGCCCAGCACATGTGCTGGTGGGGGATGCAAGTATGGTGCAACCGAAGACAGAAGTATGCTCTATTGCTTTATGAAACAGGAGTGTAACTAATGTAGCTAAATGAAACAAAATCTTGCTAGACCGAAACGTATCTTTACTGCAGAAGTCAGGATGTACTCAAAACTGAAATTACAGAGAATATCTTTTTTCAGTTAGATTTTCTTTTTGGGGACCGGAGTGTAAGCTAGGGGGTTTCTGTTTCTTTATAGGACACCCCAAAGAAACAAAGGGTGGTTAATTCTATAATCCTAAGAGTCACTAGGTATTTGTTAGTACAAATAGAAGATTCTTGGAAGATGATTATGTGATAAACCACAAACCCCGGTCACAAATTGTTCTGAAAGAGTTTAGGAATGAAAATATGGTACAACTGGATATTATACCTGATATACAGAATGAGACACCACCTATCACGAGTACACATGAGGGTCCTCGTCGTAGTGGGAGGGTTATTCGTCAACCTGAGGAGTTTATGTTCTTGGGAGAGTCACTCGACAGGATCCCGAAAGAACTTGATACCGAACCCAAGAACTACAGTAAGGCACTTCAAGACAAGGATGCAGAATTATGGCAAAAGGATATGGAATCCGAGATAGAGTCTATGTACTCCAATCAGGTTTGGGAGCTTATAGAACCATTAGATGAGATAAAACCCATTGGATGTAAATGGATCTACAAGAAAAAGGGAGGAGTAGACGGGAATGGTTGAAAACTTCAAAGCTAGGCTTGTTGCGAAGGGGTTTACTTAGAAATAAGGGTTCGATTATGAGGAAACCTACTCACTGGTAGCCATGCTTAAGTCTATTCGGATTCTCTTATCTATTGCTGTGAATCTCGACTATGAGATTTGGGAGATGGACGTCAGAACAGCTTTCTTTAATGGAAATCTTGACGACATCATCTATATGATGCAGCCAGATTGGTTCATCGCAAAGGGCTAGGAGCACATGTTGTTCAAGCTTAAGAGATCCATTTATGGACTTAAGCAAGTATCGAGGTCTTGGAATACTCGATTTGACCAGGCAATCAAAAGCTTCGGCTTTGATCAGTGTCCTATTGAATATTGTGTGTACTAGAAGCGTGATGGAAACAAGGTAGTGTTTTTATTCATATATGTTAATAATATTTTCCTAATCGGCAAGGATGTGGGGCTATTATCTTCGGTAAAGGTATGGTTATCAAGTCAATTTGACATGAAGAACTTGGGAGAGGCGGGCTAAATCCTTGGGATCAACCTCTTACAAGATCAATCAGGTAGGATGTTGGGCTTGTCCCAAGCCCATTACATTGACTTGATTATTACTTGTTTTGGCATGAAAAATTTCAAGAAAGGATTTCTTCCTTTCATACATGGAATTACTCTATCTAGGGATCAGTGTTCTAAGACACCTGAGGAGATAGAGAGGATGAGAGGTATCCCTTATGCTTCAGTAGTAAGGAGTCTCATGTATGCAATGCTCTTCACTAAACCCAATATCGGTTTTGTCGTTGGCATGGTGATTAGATATCAGTCTAATCTAGGGGAAAAGCATTGAACTGCCGTCAAGAATATACTCAAGTGCCTGAAAAGGAATAGGGAGTATATGTTGGTGTACTAGGCTGATAGTCTTGTACCCCTAGGGTACACTGACTCTGATTTCTAAGCATATAGAGATTCTATGAGGTCCACCTCGGGCTATTTGTTTACCTTGGGAGGAGGAGCCATCCGTTGGAGGAGTGTCAAGCAGTCTTGTATTGCTAACTCTACCATGGAGGCTGAATATGTTGCAGCTTTAGATGCAGCTAAGGAGGCAGTTTGGCTCATGAAATTATTACTAGACTTGGATGTGGTGCCTTCAGTGCAGTCGCCCATTGTACTCTATTGTGATAACAATGGAGCAGTTGCAAACTCGAAGGAGCCTAGAGTTCACAAAAAGGGGAAGCACATAGAGAGGAAGTATCATCTCATCCGGGAGATTGTGCATCATGAAGATGTGATCGTTTCCAAGATAGCATATGTGAAGAACCTAGCGGATCCTTTTACAAAGGCGTTGTCTCATAAAGTCTTTGATAACAATGTAAAAGGGATAGGTGTTAGATGTGTACCTACATGGCTTTAAGTATAAGTGGGAGATTGTTAGGATAGTATACTCAAAATTCATGCTTTTATGTATTTTATTATCATTGATCCCTGCTATATTAATGAGAAACACTTGAGATGTATTTGCATTTACTATTTCATATCTATTGTGTGTATGATGTGTGAATGCATAGTCCGTATATTCTGTCAAGTATTTGACTCAGTGCATGAAGCGTGGAATATCGGGTCAAAGGTTCTGGAAAATATACAAGTGGGCTCACAATCGCAATGGACCCAGACAATCCATTGGTACAGTTGTAGCAATTTGTTATATTATCAGGTCTTGGCTACGTTAAATGGCTCGAATTCTGGTCTGGGAATTTGATGTCCGAGCTCGATGTGTTAGTACACTTGGAGTGTATTGAGTAGGATCATTAGGATGATCAATTCTATACTAACTATATGAATTGATTTACATCCTATATTATCATATATTGCACGTACTCTTAATCCAAACGTGATTAACCAAATCATGTTTAGATAATGCGCAGTGCTTTGAGTCACCAACGGCTGAGATTTCGATATTAAGATCAATATGACCGGTGAGTTGGGTACTATCGTTATTTGATTTATGGTTAATAAACAACTGATGGAAACCGCGTCTGACTTAGGTTGAGGAGTTCCTCCTCGTGCACTTTGCTTATAAGTTTGACTATGTGAAATCTATATAGTAGATTGTTTGATTCGACATACTCACTATGTTAAGTGGTGCGATTGCGAGAAAAAGAGGATTATCGAATCAGGTTTTCAGTAACTTAATTTGATTATGGGGAAACCATATCTTAAACATGGGGAGATTATAGTTCAAATGATAATTGTAAACTCGAGACACAAATCGAGTTAGGGATGGTCGTTCAGTAAGGGCCTTTAGTGGAATAAGTCCTCGTTCGTGAGAGAATGGATCTAACTCAGGGGTTGAGTTAGGGATATCTGGTTTTCTCGTACGGTTATCCCGAGTCCTATACTTTCTCATGATCCCTCACGTAGCCCATTTATACGCATGGGTTTTTGGTTGGCTTCCGTTAATATTTAATTTAATTCGATCGTCGGATTTTTCGCCAGCACGGTCGGGGTATTAAACTAAATAACCACGGGTATAATTGGCAAAGTGACAAGTTTGGGAAATCCCCTAGGTGGCCGGCCCTATAATGTGAGATAATCAATTAATTTTTCTATCTGTATATTGTATATTGCATATATGGAAATAGTATATATACACTTGGATTATTTTTGATATTTTATAATATATTAAAAATTGAGACAAAATTAATTCTCCCACTCCTTCTCTATGGCTGGCCCTAGCTAGGGAATAAGTCCATATTTTGTATATAATTTTATGCATGTTTAGGAAGGTGTATATGTATATCTCCTAAATGCAAAAAATGGGATATATATATACAACATTTAAGAGAATCAACCTATTATCTTAATACACCCATAGATGCCGCCCCTCTCCTCTCTCCTGGGTGATTTTTCTACAAGTTTTGGAGAGGTGCAAAGTGTCTTTGAAGCCTAAGGACTTGATTCGGTTCAGTGTCCACATGCCGAAATCAAGACGTGCGCCGGGTCATATGCGAGAAGGTCACCGGGTGGTCTCGCATTACAACGTGGAACACTAGAAACTTTGCTACAAGTTTCGTAAGGTATATTTCGATCCTAACTCAAAACAACCTTTATAGCTTTTTCATGAAAAACGAGACGAGACGTTTTTTATGGTCACGTCGTCATCAAATATTTCTTAAAACTCCGCTGCGCCGACTCTAACACCCACTATGAGAGAGATATCTTGAGGTGGTGAATGATCTTGGGGTTGGTTGACTTGAGGTTTCTTCCTTGCTAAATTTAGCAAATTTGTGAAATTTTGTAATAAGATGGGCAAGGTCCGCATTGTCAATATCCACCAGCTCATCGTCCCTATCAGTAAGGTTGAAATGAGAGGATCTCATGGCATACCCTTACCGGAGTTGGATGGGCTACCATGGGACGTGAGATGATTAAGCTCGTAGGTTTGAAGCTTACCTACTAACTCTTCAACCTTGAGGGAGTCCACATCGTGACTCTCCTCGATGGCGGTAACCTTAAGTCTAAACTTCTCGGGTAGGGTTCTAAGGATTTTCCTCACGACTTTAGAGGCGGTAAGGGGTTCGCCTAAAATGAAGAATGAATTAACAATCTCGCTAAGGTTAGAGTAGAAGTGGTCAAAGGACTCACTATCAAACATTCTAGGTTCTTCGAACCTAGTTGTCAACATTTGAAGTTTGGAGGTCTTAACTGCTTGAGTTCCCTCATGAGTGACTTGGAGAACATCCCAAGCTTCTTTTGTTGTCTCACAATGTGAAATTCTAGAGAATTCACTAGAACTCAGAGCGTTGTGAATTGCCCAAAGTGCTTTGTAGTTATACTCGGCACAAGAGTTGTCTACGACAGTCCATTCAGAGTCAGTCTTTTCTCGAGTTTCGTGAGTGGTGGCATCTTCAACTTTGGGTAACTCATAACCGTGTATAACGGACCACTAAACACGTATCCCCGTGGAATTAAGGAAAGCACTCATTCTAACTTTCAAATAGGGATAATTATAGCCGTCAAAATGTAACGGACGAGTTATAGAAAGGCCCTCTCTTTCTAACTCGGGATTCATGGTAGCTATGGGATCTACTCAAGTGGTTAAACCTAAAAATAAGAACTAAGCACTTATACCAATTGAAAATATAGCTACCAACCACTTACATAAACCTAAAGGGGGGGTGAATAGGTTTATGACCGTTATTAACAATTATTAGCCAAATGGATTTACTAATTGAAATTTTTGTTCTATCAATCTAATAAGTTAAAGTTAACGGAGTGGATAAACAGAACCATAAATCGATACCAACAATCAAAAACCAAATACACACGAGTTTATGTGGAAATCCTAGGGAAAAACATTCCCCGAGATGAAAACCACGGCACCAAATACACAATTTAATATTACTACTAATCAAAAAGGTTATCAAAATATATGAAAAGGACT
>JAULLD010424468.1:0-10704 GCA_035668095.1 Sarracenia minor
CCTCTCTCTCTCTCTCTCTCTCTCTGTGTCGGGTCTTGCTTTTTGCATGGAGATTTTGAGAAGGAAGAAGTGTGTTGAAGCCTCAAGTCTTGCCTCGGATCGGCGCCCACCTGTCAGAGTCAAGAACGTGCAAGGGTTATACGTGAGAAGATCGCGTGGTCGTCTCAACGATTTCGTGGAACCATTTGAGATTTACTACAAATCTCGTTTAGTATAGCTTCTGTCCCTCTCGTATATCTATGTAATATTTCATGAGAAACGCGTTATCGAAACGATTTTAAAACTTTCGTTGTGCCGGCTCCAACATGATTAAGCCGGTAGCTCGGGGCAATACGACTGGATGTGTCTACGATGCCATGGAGAGTAGTCTCAACCCATCCAGTGGGCTTACTCATCCCTCTCTTGACTGCTTTGGAGATATGTCGACCTCTAGAACAGTAATACACCTTAAAACGTGTGTTGCGATGGTCTACTAGCCCATAATAAATTTCCTTGAGGCAACATCTACTGAATCCCTTTCTCTTAGCTCTACGTTTCAAGGCATAGAAACTCTTGCCTTGAAATGACTCTTACTGATCGGAACTGGGCACACGATCCATTTAACATTAGCGTGCAAAGAGGGAAACTTAGTCAATAAAGTAGTTTAACGTCTTTGGATGAAGCTGGAACTAGAGGTGTTAAAAATTTTTGTGGTTGAAATGTGGATGTTTTGACTGATGGCTTCTGTGCTGGTTCAACTTCTCCTCTTAACTTGGACATAGGAATGTCCGCATTGGTGAAGAAAATCCTCTCTATTGGGAAAGAGATCTCTGGGTTCTCTCCTAGACGGAGCTAGGTTTAATGTCTTCAGCCAGACTGGGCTACTCGCCTATTCGAATTGTTTAGTTAGATCGTACAGGTTGACCGATTCTAAAGCGGGGTCTACGGATATGCCTTCAATGTAGGGTTTGAGCCCTTGTCCATTGACGGTGAGAAAACTACCGATTTTCGGGTTGAGTAGCTGGCAGGAACCATGTGGATAGATTCGGGTTATCACATACGGACTTTCCCATCGAGATTGGAGTTTATCAGGGAATAATCGTAATTTGGTGTTAAACAACCAGACCTTTTGGTTGGGCTAGAACGTTTTTCGATGAATGTGTTTTTCATGAAAAGCTTTTGTTCGGGCCTTCTATATCATGGCACTATCATACGCTTCATTACGAAGTTCCTCAAGCCCACTCATTTGAAGTTTGCGATGGTCACCAGGGTTTGGGATGTCAAAATTAAATGTTTTAATCGCCCAAAATGCTCGGTGTTCTAGTTCGATAGGCAAGTGGCACAGCTTTCCAAAGATGAGGCGATATGGGGACATTCTTATGGGAGTCTTGTAAGCGGTATAGTACGTCCAAAGAAGTCGTCCAATCGTTCGGACCAATCCTTTCGATCGAGGCGAACAATGTTGGTGAGGATATTATTATTTTTCCTATTCGAAACCTCGACTTAATCACTGGTCTGAGGATGATAAGGAGTGGCTACCTTGTGTGTGATCGAGTATTTCTGAAGCAGAGTTATGAAGTATTTATTGAGGAAGTTTGTACCACCATCACTTATGATTGCTCTAGGAAAACCAAATCTTGAAAAGATATTGTTTTGTAAAAACTTGACGACGACCTTGTGGTCATTTGATTTGGTTGCCACGGCTTCTGCCCATTTAGAGACGTAGTCTACTACGATGAGTATGTACTCATGTTCGAAGGATGGTGGAAATGGATCTATAACATCGATACCCCAAACATCAAAGATCTTAACAAATCGGGTTTAAGGACATAATGTCTTTCGAGGTTACGGTACTGAGCTTTTGATTTCGTAGGCATCATCGGGAGAAGTCGTGTGCGTCTTTGAATAGAGTCGGCCATTAGAAACCACTTTGTAGCACTTTTGCTACTATTTTCTTTTCACTAAAATGTCCACCGCAGGCAAGGAAATGACAGAACTTCAAGATGCTATCCACTTCGCTTTCCGAGACACATCCTTCTATGACGTGGTCAAAGCCATATTTGAAGAGTTTCGAATCCTCCCCAAAGTAATACCGTATTTGAGAAAAGATGCGATCCTTTTGTTGTTTGGACTAGTCATTTGGGATGCGTCATACCACTAGACAATTTATAATGTTTACATACCAGGGCGGTTGGGTAGCTTGGACCTTGAATAGTTGTTCATCGGGAAATGAGTCTTTGACAGGTACAGAGTCATTAAGTGGTTGGACTATAAGGCGAGAGAGATGATCAGCTACGGAGTTTTTTGTGCCCTTTTTATCATGAATCTCGAGATCAAATTCTTACAAAGCAATATCCAACGAATAAGTCAGGACTTAGTGTCTTTCTTAGCCAACAAATGCTGGAGGGCAGTGTGGTCAGTGTAGACAATGACCTTTGATCCTAGTAGGTATGATCTGAACTTATCTAATGTAAAGACTACAACCAACAGCTCTTTTTCAGTCGTAGTGTAATTTACTAGAGCTTCATTAAGTGTCTTCCTGGCGTAGTAAGTTGCATGGGGAATTTTATTCTCTTGTTGCCCTAGGACTGCTCTAACAACATAATCAGAGGCATCACATATGATCTCGAATGGTATAGCCCAATTTGAAGATTGCATGATAGGAGCTGTTGAAACAGCATCTCCGAGTTGCTCGAAGACATGCTGAAACTTATCATCAAAGTTAAATGTGGTTTCCTTGGCGAGGAGGTCGCACAATGGTTTAGAGATTTTAGAGAAGACTTTGGTGAATCGACGGTAGAATCCAGCATGTCCTAGGAATGAGCGTATTTTCTATACGGATGTTGGTGGTGGAAGTTCAGAGATTAAGTCTACTTTGGCTTTATCGACTTCAATGCCACGTTTGGAGACTATATGACCTCAAACAATTCCTTGCTGGACCATGAAGTGGCTTTTCTCCCAACTGAGTACTAGGTTGGTCTCTTGGCATCTTTGTAGAACTAGAGTTAGGTTGGCCAGACAGTCTTCGGATGAGGAATCGAATACCGAGAAATCATCAATGAAGACTTCAAAGAATTTTTCTACCATATCCGAGAAGATAGACATCATACACCTTTGGAATGTTGTTGGGGCATTACATAGGCCAAAGGCATACGCTTGTAAGAAAATGTGCCAAAGGGACAGGTGAATGTTGTATTTTCTTGGTCCTCAGGGTAAACAGGGACTTGATTGTAGCCGGAATAACTGTTTAGAAAGAAATAGTAGCTTTGGCCGGCTAGTATTTACAAGATCTGATCTATAAAGGGTAACGAGAAGTGGTCTTTTTGGGTCATGGAGTTTAATTTCAAGTAGTCAATGCATACTCGCCACCTATTAGTGGTGCGGGTTGGGATCGATTCTCCTTTTTCGTTGATTATGGATGTGAGTCCTGATTTCTTTGGTACTACTTGAGTTGGACTCACCCATTTACTATCAGATATCGGGTAGACGATTCTTACATCGAGAAGTTTTACAACTTCATTTTTGACTACTTCTTTCATATTTGGGTTCAGTCCAACCTATGGCTCTTCTATGGGCTTTCAAGATTTCATTCAATTGCTCTTCTTGGCTGAGCAACAAATTGGAGGCAATGATAACTGGTAGAGTCTTGTTGGGACCTAAGAATATGTACTTGAGTGAGCTCGGGAGCGGCTTCAGCTCAAGGGTAGATGGATCTTCTAAGGATGGGATGAATGGGGTAGACGACAAAGGAGGAAAGTCCTCAAAAGGAGACACCCAAGGTGGCATGTCTACATAACTTATGGTTTCTAGATTAGTATTTGCTTCTCTGATGTATGGGTCAAGCTCTAGGATGTCTTCCCCAAAGTATGTTAGGCAGGCTTCCAAGGGATCATTTAAGAACATGATGGGTAGAGCTTGTTACGTTGCTTCATCTATTCTATCTATCGTAAAGCATTCGACTTCCATTGACGGTTGATGGGCAGCATGGAACACATTAAGCCTAGGCTTCATGTTTCCAAATGAGATGTCCATCACCTCAGTTCGGTAATTAATACATGTGTTGGCTATGGCCAAAAAGGGGCGTCCAAGAATTACTGGGGTTTGTCTCCTCGTATTCATGTTTGGCTCGGTGTCAAGTACAATGACGTCGATTGGGAAGAGAAACTTGTCGACCTTAACAAGGAGGTCTTCAATGATGCCTCGTGGTATTTTGACAGACCTATCAGCTTGCTGTAAGGTAACAAGTGTTGGTTTAAGCTCACTTAGGCCAAATTGATCATATACGGAATATGGAAGGAGGTTCACGCTAGCTCCGAGATCTAATAGGGATCAGTCGATCTGGTGATCGCCAATGACACATGAAATGGTAGGTATCCCTAGGTTTTTCATCTTGGGTACCAAATCATAGCTGGTTATGGAACTAACATGATCAGTTAAAAACACTTTCTTGAGGGCAGTTGTCAGAGTTCTACGCTTTTGAGTGCATAAGTTTTTAAAGAACCTAGTGTAGGATGGGACTTGTTGGATTGTGTCAAGAAGGGGTAAATTGATCTTGACTTGTTTGAAGAGTTCAAACACGTCAGACATCAGAGGTCCTTTCTTGCGCTTGGCTGTTGGTTCATTTAGGCACGATGGGAATGGTGCCTTAGGCACTTTCGGTAGTGCCGGAGGTGCTGTTAATGCTTTATTGAATGCATCTGTCAGTGCGACATTAGATGCTGTTTGGGTCCTTTGACTGGCTTCAAAGTCACCAGGCGACTCTTCTACAGTAGGGGTGTTTGTTGATAGCTGGTTTGAGCTTGAGATGGTGGAGGTTGGGTGTCTTTTTCTCGGCCACTTCTCAATGTCTCATAACAACTGAGCTTGCCCGTGGTAGACTCCACTGCTGCTGGGGTTGATATTAATGACGTACTGGCCTTTTGGGTTAGCTACTGGCTGACTTGGTAGTTTACCATCCTCTCGGCGGTTAAGAGCTACAGCTATATGTCCAACTTGGGTCTCCAGCTTGGCTATGTCTTGAGTGTGGGTTTTTAAAAGCTGAGTTGTGGATTCGATATCTTTTAAGGCTTTCAACACGGTCTCCTCAAAGATTGGACCTTTTGGAGTTGGGACATATGCTTGCTGTGGAGGGGGGTCGGTAGGCCTGTTGGTTGAAAGAGTTAAATGAGGGCCTTGGGGCCTGAGTATGTGGTGGGCCAGGTTGTTAGATTCGCCAACTAAAGTTCGGATGATTCCTCCAACCATGGTTATAGGTATTTGAGTAAGGGTTGTTAACTAGTTGGGGAAATCCTTGAGCAGTGTTGACTTGCTCTTGAACGAAGTCGGGAAATTGGTCGGTTGTAGGACATTCGGCGATATAGTGTGCTGGGCTAGCGCACAATGCACAGAAGGCTTGGAGGTGGTGGCTGAGATACAAGAATACCAGTTGTCAACAGCATATCTAACTTCTTGGTGATGGATTTTACCTGGGCTGTAAGATCTACGTTCTGTTTAACCTCGTAAAGTCCTTGAGTCTTATGTGTTACAGTCATGTCTCTGCCTGAGACTAAGGCTTGATGCTGTAAGCTTTCGCTCAATTTTTCAAGGTGGGACCATGCCTATGTCTCGTTGTTCATCATGAATGCACCGCCACACCAAGCGTCTGTTAGAGTCGGCGCAGCGGAAGTTTTAAAAAATTGTTTGATCACGTTTTTCACGATAAGCCTAAGAGGATATCGAGATGGATATAAAAGTTACCGTATGAAACTTATTGAAAAGTCTCAACCTTTTTCCACGTAACGATTGAGACCACCACGAGATCTTCTCACGTATAACCCTTTGCACGTTCTTGACTCTGGCGTGTGGGCACCGATCCGAGACAAACTTCTAGGCTTCAACACACTTGAAAATCTCTACCAAAAGTTGAAGAACAATTAGAAGAAGACGAGAGGGGGCGACGGCTAGGTTATGAGGGAGAGAGAGAATTATTTCTTGTATATCCTAATTCTCTTAATTTTATGTATATATATCCATCATGAAACTTAAGGAAATAATACATATCTCCCTCCTAAAAACAATGCATGAAATATACACACAATCACCCACGTAGGGCCGACCACCAAAGAGAGAGAGAGAAGGGACTTATTTTGGTTTAAATTTTTCATATATATAAATACACTAAAAATATATTAAGTGTATAAATCATTGCCTAATATGTAATGTGTCATATACACTTACCGAAATAAAAATTCTCTCTCACTACATAGGGTCGGCCACCCTTAGGGTTTTCCCTAAAATTCCACTTTGCCATTTTTCCCCTACACATTTAATTTAATACCTCGAACATCCCGACGAAAAATTCGACGATCGAATCAAATTAAATAATAACCGAAAACAACCAAAAACACCTGCGTATAATAGGGCTACGTGAGGGATCACGAGAAAGTATAGGACTCGGGTTAACCGAGCGAGAAAACTGAATATCCCTAACACAAGCCCTGAGTTAAATCCATTCTCGCACGAACCAGGACTTATTCCACTAAAGGTCCTGACTGAACTCCCGACCCTATGTCAATTTGTGTCTCGAGTTTTCAATTATTAAATGCACTGTAGTCTCCCCACGTTTAAGATATGGATTCCTGAAAATCAAATTAGGTTACTAACAACCCGGTTCGAAAATCCACTTTTCCTCGCACCCGTACCGCTTAACTTATTGATTATACCGGATCAGCCGATCCACTGCGCAGGTTTGCATAGTAAAACTTATAAGCATAGCACACGAGTGGGAAATCCTCAACTAAAGTTGGATGTGGTTTCCGTCAGTTGATTATCAACCATCGATCGAATAACGATAGTACCCAACCCACTGGTCATATTGATCTCAATATCGAAATTTCAACCATTGGTGACTCAAAGTACTGTGCATTATCCGAATATTATTCGAGCAATCACGTCGATATTAAGAGTACGTGCAATACATGATAATATAGGATGTTGATCAATTCATATAGTCAGTATATAATTGATCATCCTAATGATCCTGCTCAATACACTACCAGTGTACTAACACATCGAGCTCACACATCAGATTCCTAGTCCAAAATTCGAGCCATCCGACTTAGCCAAGACCAGCTACTCGAATGATGTGTTACAATCGTTCTAATTGATTGTCCGTGTCCATTCCGATTGTGAGCCCACTTGCATATTTGTCAGAGCCTTTGACCTGATCTTCCCCGCTTCATGCCATGAGTCAAATACTAGACAAAATATATGGACTATCCATTCACACATCATACATATAATAAATATGAAACAGTAAATGCAAGTCAACACAATTGCTTTCTCATTAATGTACCAGGGATCAAGGATAAAAATACATAAAGCATGCCTTTCAGTATACAATCACAACAAGTTACAAAAGAATATCCTCCCCCCATGATCTCACTGTCAGAGGATATGGGAGGATCCCAAACCTTCCATACGTGGTTATGGAAAGGGTACTCCTGTCGGAAATCACGTGGATCTAAATGACACGTGTTAACCCATTCGATGGCATATACAAACGACATGTAACCAAGGAAAATGTACGCTCATTCTCATAACCCTTGCCATCATTCTTTGTCTATAAGTTTCTTCTACTTCAACCTAGATCATGTATTGACTTTACCGTCGGAGAGGGTACGTCATAAACCCCTCCAACCCCTTGTCTAACATTTCTACCCTCTTTCGCGGGCCTAAAGAGCTTCCTCATGGACCATACCAGATTCGTACGTTATCATTTGGCACTGTCTATGGGATCGATTTTATTCTTTTTTGATAACAACGAGTCACCCTATGGTCTGCACCAGATCAATGGCCAATAAGAATAACCCAAACCTCCCACCCGAGGAAAACCATCCGCAACAATAGTTCAAGCAACTCACCCAAGGATTTTTTTTAATTGATGCAACAAAACCAACAGATCCTCCAATAGAACCATGAGGTCTTTCATCACCTTCGGGGCTAATCAGATCCTAGAAATGCCTCTCGGAGTGAAAATAATACCCACATAAGTCAAAGTTGAAGAAAAGAACCGACAAACCATCGGATGGATCTGAAGGAGAACCTCCCGAGGAACGAAGGAAGAGAAGCCCACCCCTAGGAGAACTAATGGATGATAGAAGAGGAGGTCGCTAGTCGGATCAACGTCGACCCACGAGTCCTCCCTTAAGGGAACGATCTCGGGCTTCACCCGGCTAGGGGACAGGAGCAGTCGAAGGTCCACCCTATCGTTAACGAACAACTGCAAGAGGTGAGGGCCCATCTCAACCATATAATGCAAGCTTTTAAGGGCAAGTCCCCAGCGTTAGTGGACGAGTGGGAAAACCCAGGAGGGACCGCTATCACTTCCTCTATCATAGAGGCCCCCCTTTCCCCAAAGTTCAAGATGCTCCACATGGATCAATTCGACTATAATTCCGACCCACTATACCATTTAGACACGTACCGGTCCGTGATATATCTACACGTCATTCTTGAAGAAATAATGTGTCAGGCCTTCCCCACCACCTTGAAAGGTGTGGTAAGAATTTGGTTTTCCAGGATCAAGTTGGAGTCCATTGAGTCTTTTTCCCCGCTAAACAAGATGTTTTTGGGCCACTTCGTTGGGGCGCAAAGACACCGAAAACCGGTGACCTCACTCCTCAATATTAAGCAAGGGATGCGAGAACGCCTTCGCACCTGCATTAATCGCTTCAATCAAGAAGCCTTACTGGTGGACGGAGGTGACGATAAGATAATGATGGCCACATTCATTGGCAGGTTACAGCCAACCTATTTCCTTTTATCCCTATCCAAGTCACCTCCGGAGGACACGACGGAGCTCATGCAAAAGGTTGAGAAGCATATGAATGCCCAGGAAACCATGGATACAAGGCGAGCCAAAGCATCGGAGGACAACCCCAAATTGGAAAAGAAGCAGAGAGAGTTGGAGCCAGGGCCTGCAAGGAGGTCCACCAACCAGGACCATGAGAGAAAAGCTGACCAACCCACGGGGAGAAGGGACAAGCTGAGGTTTCACTGCTTCACCCTCTGAACTCCCCCTTGAGCAGGTCCTATTGCACATTTAGAGAGACCCAGAAGCCAGATGGCCCAGGAAATTGAGGTCACCACTTGAAAAGTGCCCTAAGAAAAAGTTATGTGAATTTCATAAGGACCACGGGCATGACACCGATGATTGCTTTGATTTGAAATAGGAGGTTGAAAGAATAGTCAGGGAAGGGAAGCTTGACCGCTTCCTCATTGATCAGCCAAGGCGAGAGGCAGATTGGTAGAACCACCCCGAGCAGCAACATTGAGACCAGCGTAATGCAGACCAGGACGACAAAGGACAGAGGCAAGGCAGCCCCTACCCCAAGATCAGGACCATTGCCGGTGGCTTCACTAGAGAAGGAACCACCAGTTCAGCGCGTAAGGCATACACCATGAGGCTAAGGAATGACCAAGGTCGGCCAAGCATTGGCTCATCTCAGCCGGAAGGGTAGGTCCCTGAAATGTATAAATTGACTTTCTCTGAAGAAGATGGGCTGTTAATACAACACCAGCACGATGACCCAATTATCATCAGTGCTTTGAACGATAATGTCATAGTTCGATGAGTGTTGGTCGACACAGGCAGCTCGACAGACATACTTGCGGTGGATGCATTCGGTCAGATGGGAATCATATGCAATAAGCTCACCCCATTCAATACTCCTCTCATGGGATTTGTGGGAGAAAAGGTGTATCCCTTGGGAACTATGCAACTTCTGGTTACCCTAGGAGATGGGCACACCAAGGCTACCTACATGCTAACCTTTCTCGTGGTGGACATGTCCTCTGCCTACAATGCGATCCTAAGCAGAATAGCGCTGAACTAGTTTTAGGCTTCCACCTCTACTTACCATCTTGTGGTGAAGTTTCTTACGATAGAGGGGATCAGATGCACGAGAGGAGATGAAGTATTCGCCCGAAAATGCTACGACACTTCTTTGAAATAAAGAAGCCACTCTACCTAGGATTAGTGGACGTCCTATGCACAAGGTCTACGTCTACATTGACATACAGTATCCACCCTTAGAAGGCAAATGCATTAACGTCACGTGAAATTTATAAAATGATTTTTATAAATTTGTTTCATTTTTCTGTTATTCATAATATATCATACTTGGTTGCATGTCTAACTACGCAGCGTATTTTAGAAGACTGCTGTGCCTACGGGTGGGTTCCGATATAAGATCTCATACCAGGACTATGGTTCCCAGTAGGTGTGCTAATGAAGACTACTGTGCCTAAGTGTAGGGTTGGGAGATAAATCTATGGTTTGGACTACGGGTCCTAGTAGGTGTGCTGATGAAGGATACTATGCCTACGGGTAGGGTCAGGAGATAAGATCTCTGGCCTGGACTACAGGTCCCAGTACTGTGTGCTGATGAAGGCTACTGTGACTACGGGCAGGATCGGGAGATAAGATCTTTAGCCTGCACTACGGGTCTGGTGTGTGTCGTCTCGTATAAAGTTTATACCAAGATTAACTCTAACTAGTAGCTAGTGATGAGTTAGGATCGTTCCTACGAGAAAAATTTGGCAAACAAGTGAAAATCCCTAATTATTTAATCACGAAAAGATTTTAATTTAATTAACAAAAGAATCTTGGGTTTTTAAAAAAGAAATAAAAACTAATTCTAGCTGAATTAAACTAAGCTATCAAATAATAAAAGAGAATTTAAG
>JAULLD010424576.1:0-10699 GCA_035668095.1 Sarracenia minor
TGCTTATATTCTTAAATTAATAAATTTTTTCAAATAGTTTAAAATCTGCCATACAACCCATTCACCCCCCCCCCCCCCCTCTGGGTTGTCTTTCGGGACATCAGGCTTGATTCCTTGGAAAGTACAACTTATCTTCTCTGTTCAGAAATGAAGCTATTCAAAGAGACCCTAGGCTTAGTCCATGTTAAGGTAGATGCTACCTTTGAAAAAGCCTTAAATCGTAGCATTGCTAGAACCGATGCTATTTTTGATTGGATTAAGGCCCACTTTGGTAGCACTCATTCTCGGGAATATGCCCTATCAACATCTCATGTTTCATCCCAAGATACTTCCTCAGTCTTACCTCAAACTGTGCCTACTCCAACCTTCTTGGCTAATCCACCTGCACCAACTACCTCTCAAATCCAAAATCCTTTGGAAAATCCTCCTCATGCACAATCTCTTGTTTCATCTCCCAGTGTGCCAGCTCAACCTCAAGAGGATACTCCTGTGACTCCTCAAGTTGAAGCACCTATCAGTGATCCTCCTACATCTCTTGTTGACATTCCCTCACAGCAACAAGACACCTCCTTGGCTGCACCTTTACCCACTCATCTCAAGAACTTACTGCTGCCAACTCGTCTGAACCACAAGTCCAAGAAGATGTTTCTCATGTTCAACCAGAAAAGGACCTTGCTTTGGACAAAGGTGATGCTGTTACTCCAACTGAAAGCTCACCATCTAAGACAAGACCTGTACCTCCTGTTTCACAGACTTTTCTTGTTTGGTTGTTTAGTTTTTTTTTTCTTTAAAACCCAGAACATATATTTTTGGACATGTTTAGAACATGGATGCTGCAATTTACTTTTGGCTATCTATGCATGGTTTTTTTTTTTTTTGTGCTGTCAATTTCTTGTGGACAGGTAGCTTATGCATTTGTTAAAATCTTGTGCCTCTTTTTCGCTACATGGGTGATCGGGCTTGCTTGCTTGCTTACTTGCTCACTTCTACATGCTTATAAATTGATAGTATGCTCATTTTTTTTTTGCTGTCATGTTCAGTCGACTGAGTTGTTTGTCAGTAGACTGTGTGAAATTTTTTTTTGCAATGTCTTGTTTATTTTGTGCATGCCTATTGTTTTCTTTTGCCAAAAAGCTTTCAAATTAGATATGCATACCCTTAGGGGGAGTTTGTGTAAATTTTGTGGCTTTTGTGAAACAAAAAGGGGAGTTTTTAGTTTCAAATGTTTTTACTCAAAGTTTTCATCAAAAATTCATTTTGATATTCAATTGGTTGTGCCTATATGTTCAAGGGTCCTAAAGTGCATGACGGCCAAAGATCGAATAGTTCGTAGACCCGCTCTGGTTTAGTTAATATTTTATAAAATAATTTTCCTTTCTCTTTTTGTCATGCCAAAGGGGGAGAAGTTATTTGTTTGATTTGCTTGGGATATATTGTCTATTCTTGCATATCTAGAAACTCATAGATCATATAAGTTTTTATATGCCTTTTTTATGCAATTTGAGCTTAATTTTTACATATCTTTATATTGTCTGTAAATCAATTGTTGTCATGTCAAAAAGGGGGAAATTGTTGGCCTAAAAGCTTTCAATCCATTCCACCTTGGTTTTGACCTAACAACTAATTGCTTTTTTGTTGCTAATATCTTAGCTTTGTTTGAAATGTGTTTCAGGATTTTATTTTTGCTAAGATACATCAAAAATATAAGGAAAAACAAGAAAAATCATTTTCACTCATTTACTTGGTTTTGTTCTGAACCTTTACCCTTATTGTTTCTGGCCTCCTGTTTTGTTAGTTTTGTTTCGAAACATTTTCTTTTGTTTCGAATCTTTTCTTGTTTCTTAACTTAATTGTTTCGATTCTTTTCATCTTGTTCCGAAAATTTTTGAGTTTTATAAAACCTGTTGAGTGGCTTTTGTTCCGAAACAAATTTTTTTATTCTGAAACCTTTTTCTTTTCCTATGGCTTTTTGTTCCGAATTTTTCTTTTTTGTTTCGGAACTTTTTCTTCTAACAGTTGCCTTTTTCCTCTTTGTTCCGAAGCTTTATAAAGGTTTCAGAACATTTGCCTCAGTTAAGCTTCTACTAAACTCTGTGCCGTCCCTTTTTCTCAACTGGGTCATCCCATTTCTCGAGCCATACTTTGCTTCACAAAAGTGTGCCGTCCCTCATGGGCACTGTGTCGTCCCACTTTGGCTCCAAATTTTAAACTCTCTGTATCTTAAATTTGTCACGTCCCAGTTTCCCTCTGTGCCGACCCATATGTTTCAGCAGTTCTGGGTTACACAAATGTGCCGTCTCCTTTCCAAAAATGTGTCGTCCCTCTTCCCTGCTCAAAAATTGGGTCGTCCCAATTTAAAACTGTGCCGACCCCCTATATAATATTTTTGTATCTTTGTTTTTCAACGGGAAGTTTTTTGAAGCATTAAATGCGCCAACGGCTACTGTACCTTGCCTCCAACGATCAAATTTTTATGAGGACTATTTAAAGGGATTTATTCAAGCTGAAAGAGATTGACGAAACTTTGAGAAACGCATTCAAGTCGTGCAACTACCATTTTACAGTTTCACTGTGCTCAGAAATTAATTCTCATATCTTTTGAGCTTTTGTCTAGGCATCTTAGCCAGACCTCGTATTTTCTCTTTTCTCCTTTTATTACATTTATTGTAATATTTTTAAAGAGAAAGACATAAATATTTGTAGTGAGGATCATCATTGTAAAGCTACTCAAAAAGGGATAAACACTTTTGTAACAAAAACAGAGCCTGTCAAGGAACCCTTTGAAGATAGTCTTCGGCTTAGTAGTTGAGCCCGAAATCAACTCAATCAAGATCCGAAAGTGCTCCTGCAAAGCTTCCAGGTTTGGAGGTGCTCCTGCAAAGCTTCCTAGTTAGAAGAGACCTAGTAAATCTTCTGTACAAGGTTTGGAGTGCACTTGAAAGTACTACCACTAGTGGATTTGTCAAGTGCTGCATAAGAGAGAGGACGTAGGCCGGGATTTGGCCGAACCTCTATAAATTTGATCTTATTGTTTGCATTTACTCTTCTCTATCCCTTTTATTTCTTGTATTTATTTCTTTCCTTTTCCGCTGCAAAAGTTAATTTGTTCATATTCCAAGATTAATTTAAAAGAGGGTAAAAAGAGATTAAGTTTTTGTTACAACCTATTCAACCCCGCTCTAGGTTGCCTCTTAGTGGAACAACAGTTAGTAACCAAATTCGATTATCGGGAATCCATATATTACATGTGGGGAGACTTCAGTGCATTTCATAATTGGGAACTCAAGACAATAATAGTGTTTAGGGCTGGGAGTTTAGTCAGGGCCTTTAGTGGAATAAGTCCTGGTTCGTGCGAGAATCGATCTAACTCGGGACTTGAGTTAGGGAGATCCAATGTTCTCGTACGATTACCCGAGTTCTATACTTCTTTGTGATCCCTCACGTAGTCCTATTATAATCTTGTGTTTCTAGTAGGCTTCGTTTATTATTTTGTTTAATTCGATCGTTGGATTTTTTTCCGCGACATTCGAGGTATTAAATTAGATGTTCAGGGACTTTTTGGATATTTTGCACACCTAGGGACCCTAGGTGGCCGGCCCTAGGAGAATAGGTTTGCCTAATTGGTTTTTGCATAGAAACATTCTATATATCTAGGATAGAAAAGAATTTGATAAGAATATATTCTAAGAGAGATTGTAGTAGATTATTTCTCTTTCTCTCTCTCTCCTCTCTCTCACCTTTGGCCGACCCTATATGGGCGTTTTATTATATATATTTTATGGATTTTAAGGAGAATAATAATATTTTTATTTTTCTAAAATACATGGAGGTTTATATATGCATTAAGATAATAAAATAAAACCCTAGTCTTGCTATTATTCCAAGTTGTCGCTGCCCCCCTTGGTTCTCTCTCCCTTGTTCTTCATTTTAAGCATTGTTCGGAGTGATTTCTAGAGTTTGTTGAAGCCTAAGACTTGCCTCAGATTGGTTCCCACACACCGGACTCCAGATGTAATTCCTTGACTTATTATATTTAATAAATCATTTAAATCAAAATGATTTTTGAATAGATGGATTTTAAACCCTGGATAATTTTTTTTGGGTAACCTGTTTTGTTTTTCAGAGATTTTTGGCAAAATTAAGTCTTTATTTTAAGAAAATAAAAATTTTATACATATTTTAATTTTCCCTCATCTTTCAAAAAAAAAATCATTTGCTAAATGCGCCTAAGGCGCAGAAACAGAAAACGGAAACGGGGAGAGAGAAAGAGAGAAATCGCGAGAGAAGGAGAGAGAGATTGGGGAAGATGGTGGGGCCGCCGGCCACCCCGACTGGCGCCGACCACCGCCGAGCACCACCACACCACCGTCGCACCTACCGCCGTCGTCTATCATCGGAGAAAGAGAGAGAAACGGAGCCGGAGCACCGAAAGCAGAGGAGGCAACCACCGCGAGCTTCGACCTTCGATTTCGCACCCAAATCGGTTTGATTTCTTGCAATTTCTTGGACAAAGGTAGGATTCTAGACTTAATGAAGCTATCTACTAATATAGATTTCATTTTTATCAAAGATTTGTTGATCAACCAAAACTTATGGCGCGTAGCACCCGACGTGAACAAGATCCAAAAATTTCTTCCTTTCTCTTGTTTAAATCTTATAAGTAGCAATTGAAACATGATATAGAGCCTTAAAATAATTATTCTAGCTTGCTAGTATTGCGATGGCTCGATCGATTTCGGATTTGGACAACTAGGGTTTCGGATTTGGGCCTATTGATACAGATTTGGGGTTTTTAACCCTAATGCATTTATTTTATGAAATTGATAGCAAATATGTGCAATTGGTACAATGATTAGCCTATATTTCAAATTTGGTAATTTTTGAGTTTGTGGAATTGACATTCCTTGGTGAATTCACAAGTTGGAAATCGTGTTCGGGGTCCAAACCTCGTGATTTGGAGAAAATGGTTTTAATTATGTAAAATAGGCGTTAAAAGCAGTCCAGAACTCAATTGTGATAATTTTTCAAATAAATGAAATTAAACTTTGTACATGAATCGGTATGTTGATAATTAGGCTCTAAGATAAGAACCCTGGGAAGTGATGTCGTTATCTTCTCTACAAGATTTTGTTGTATTCCGAAAGTCGTATATTATATGAGTTATAGTCCTGAGACTCCTTGTTAGTACATGTGGTGCGTGAGGCCTGAAGTTGAGTGTTTATAATTTGTACCTTGATGTGTGCCACGAAACTTAGAAAGTTTGAAGCGTGTGACTTATAGATTGTGGTTCAAAGCTTATAAGTTATCAGTGGCAGTAGTTGGAGGCCTATGGTTTGGAGTTAGTCTGGTGAGAATTGTAATCCCTAGTTTATGACTTACGACCTTTGGTTGGCAAACTTTGGGTAAGACATGGGGTCCCCTTTTTAGTGAACTCCTCCTCGTTAGGTTGAAGCATCTAAGTTAAGTGACGGGTTGTCCTTTGTGATTTGTGCAGGTAACGTGTGACCTCGTAATAGTAATGAGAGTAGTGACACATCTATTGTACCCTGATGTTGAATATTATATTTGATGGTTCTTCGGTTCCCTTCGAATAGCCTTAGTCTTTTGCTTTGGCATAAGGACTTGGATATAGCATAGGCTCCCTCATAAAAGCCTACACTTTGATAGTTGAATCATTCGATTACTTAAAGTTTTGATAGATGCTTAGGCTAAGTTATATTAGCCCGATTGAGGGGTGACTTTTTAAGTTACTTGAGCTACATTGGATTGAGAAATCAAGATACTCTGGCTTGTCATGAGAAGTTTGGTTGGTATACCGGAGGACCATATGGCTCTTTTAGAAAAGCCCATGTATTTGATTGTGAGTCCACAGAATTACTTGAAGTAATTAGAGTATGTTAGGCAGAGATGCCTAGGCTTTTGTACTGGTGTGTTAATCATAGGATTGGACGAATTCAGGCTTTCTTTTTATAGCCCAAGTCTTGGTGGTTAAGATGTGTAGTAGCCTGAGTGGCATACTGTGGCCGGTGTAGTGTATCATCATCCCTTATGGGATTCATGGTTAGATGGCCGGTACTAGTACCTTTGTACTCGATGCTTGCAAGTCTATTTGTGTAGATCTTTATGATCTGTTAGGACACATCACTTATGTTTTGTGCTAGATGCTTGTGATGATTTTGTATGTTGTATCAGATGGTAGCCTTCATGGCAGATTATAGCCTTTATGGCAGATTATAGCCTTTATGGCAGATGGTGGCCTTTATGGCAGATTATAGCCTTTATGGCAGATGGTGGCCTTTATAGCGGATTATGGCCTTTATGGCAGATTATAGCCTTTATGGAAGATTATGGCCATTATGGCAGATTATAGCTTTATGGCAGATAGTAGCCTTTATGGCAGATTATAGCCTTTATGGCAGATTATAGCCTCTATGGCGGATTGTGGTGTGTGTGGGTGTTTGTAGCGTAACGTATACGAACTATGGTATGGAACATAGCTTATCTACCATACGATACACGGATGTGTGAGTATGTATGCATAACGTCTACGAGCTATGGTATGGGACATAACTTGTTTACATTACGATGCATGGTGCTTGGTTTGGGTTGTATATGTATTATTCATATGAGCATGATTAGGTTATCATTGGCGAGGTATAGATGCATGTACCGTAGATTTTTAGCTTCTTTGTGGCTTGGACGCGTGGCACCATGTATCACTTTTTAGGCAGATAAGAGTGGAGCCTTCTGTAGGCTGTAGGTTACTCAGTTTAGTGTGTAGTTACCGTTTCCCCCTCTTGGTGAGTTAGATTTACTATTATTTGGCAGTTTACGCCGGTTAGTGTGTAGAGTGTAGTTATTGACTACCCCGGGGTTATAAGTAAAGATTAAAGAGAAAAAATTGTTTTTTCAACAAAAAATCCTTTATTTAAAGGCTTTTTGGACAAAAATGAGATTTTATACAAAATCGGGTTATGCAGCCAATGTTTTGAACTACAGAAAATGGTGCATGGTTTTACATTTAAAACCTTTTTACTTATGATGCTGCATAACCAACCTTGTATATCGTTTTGTGGTTTATTTTGTCTATTATCCTACATCCGTGGCTCAGTCACCCTAACATTTTTCAGGTAAGCAAAAGGAGATTTTTGGGAGCTTGGAGCATGGATAGGAGAAGCAGCAGTTCGCATACTTTTATTTTGTTATTTACATTTCAGTTTTGGATGACTGTATTTGTGTGTTTGATTCAGTTGTTGGATTACTGTATGGCCATAGGGCCTTTATCATCTATTGCTTGCATGTGAGATGCCGATGAGTAGTTTTAATTTTCGTTTCAGTTTAGTTAGTATTGTTTTGTTTTCTGTTGCTTCCGGGTTGCAAGAGCCTACAGGCCACCATTGATTTTATTGATATTTTGAGGTAGTTCGTTGATTAGTAGTATAGTTGTGCCGTTATCGGCTAGATATAGCATAGAATAGCTTAAGAGTGTGATTGTTGATGCCCTTGATGGGCTTTTATTGATGGTTGATGTCCAGGTATCTATTTGCAAGTTGTCGATAACTTGGGATAGTCCAAAAACAGAGGAAAATCTGCCGAAATTTCTAAAACTTTCAAGAGTTAGAATATTTTCCTATCTTTTCTTAAAATTCTTGAAAAAGAAAAATATTCTTATTTTTCTCAAACCAATGTTTTAAAGAAATGAATATTCAGCTAGAGACTCGGTTATTGGATGTATGTTATTGGATTAGTATTTGGTTTAGGTCAGGACGTTACAGCTACCCACTACCATTCAGTTTTCTATTGTCATCTACATAATAATAATTATCAATGTTGAAAATTATTTAATATTTTAAGTTAAATATACATTTGTAAATTTATTTATTTTTAAACACAAAATCCAATATTCCATTTTAGCATATATTTAATTTAATTTAATGTAAATTAGATAACTATGTAAAATTAGGGTTGAAAGTGTGAGGATAGTATACTAAAAGCCATACTTTTATGTACTTTATCTTTGATCCCTAGTATGTTAGTGAAAAATATTTGAGAGGCTATTGCATTTATTGTTTCATATTTATTGTGTATGATGTATGAATGCATAGTCCGTATTTTCTGTCCAGTATTTGACTCAGTGCATGAAGCGCGAAAGATCGGGTCAAAGGTTCTGACAGAATATACAGGAAGGCTCACAATCGTAATGGGCTCAGACAATACATTGCCACGATTGTTGCACATCGTTAAAGTAGTTGGTCTTGACTAGGTCGAACGGGGAGAATTCAGGTTTGAGAATTCGGTATTCGAGCTCGAAGTGTTAATGCACTTGGAGTGTATTGAGCAGGATCAGTACAATGATCAATTCTATACTGACTATAAGATTTGATCCACATCCTATATTATCATGTATTGTACAAACTCTTATTCCCGACGTGATTGATCGAATCATGTTCAAATGATGCACAGTACTTTGAGTCACCAATGGCTGAAATTTCGATATTGAGATCAAAGTGACCGATGGGTTGGGTACTGTCGTTATTTGTTCTATGATTGATAACAGCCTACGGAAACCACGTCCGATTTAGGTTAAGGAGTTCCATCTCGTGTGCTTTTCTTATAGGTTTGATAATGCCAAATCTCACAAGTGGATCTTTCAATCCGGCATATCAAAAGGATAAGCGGCGCGGTTGCGAGGATAAAATGATGATTGAACCGGGTTGTCAGTAACCTAATTCGATTATCGGGAATCCATATCTTAAACATGGGGAGATTTCTGTGCAATTTATAATTGAAAACTCGAGACATAATTCGAGTTAGGACTGGGAGTTCAGTCAGGGTCTGTAGTGGAATAAATCCATATTCGTACAAGAAAAGATTTAACTCGGGGATTGAGTTAGGGATATCCAATTTTCTCGTACGGTTAGCCTCGAGTCCTATACTTTCTCGTGATCCCTCACATAGCCAATTTATACGCATGGTTTATTTATGGTTGGTTTCGGTAAATATTTAATTTAATTCGATTATCGGATTTTTCGTTGGGACAATCGGGAAATTAAATTAAATGCATGGAGACATTTTTGGCATACGACACATTAGGGATTTCTCTCTAAAGGCCGGCCCTAGCTAGGAGAGGATTATTTTTATTTCTGTTAAGTGTATATATTGCATATTATTTATTTGGTATGTGTATATATATATATATGTATATACTTGGGAATTTTTAATGTATATATATATATATATATATTAAAAGGTGATAAAAAATAAAATTGAATTTTTCTCTCTCATAGTGGCCGGCCATGGATAGGGGAAGGGATCTCCTTGTTTTGGTATGAATATATCTCCTTACTTATTTTTAGGAAAGAGGATATATATGTATACTAGATATACATAAAAACATGGAGAATAATATAGAGAATAAAATCAATTCACTCCTCTCTCACCTTTTATTCCACCGGCCTCCCCTCTTGCTCCCTCATATTTTTTTGCAAAATTTTTGAGAGCTTTCGGTGTGTTTGAAACCAAGAACATCGGTTCGGATCGGTGCCTACTCGTCGAAATCGTTGCGTGCGTCGGGTGATACGTGAGAAGATCATTGGGTTGTCTTACATCGTCCATTCGAGTTCTAGAAATTTTTCTACAAGTTTCTACGAGGTAAAATTATATTTTATGTAGTTTTGATTCAAAAATTTTCATGAAAAACACAAGTCAACATTTTTTTTTTGGTCACGTCGAAATGATTTTTGATTTATTCCGTTGTGCGGCTCCGACATTGGTATCAAAGACATGTTGCGTTTTTCATGAAAAAGTATTGTTCTAACCTCGATTTTGCAGCTATAAGTTGTTACGATCCGATATATGGTTATGTGATTGAATGGTTTTAATTATATCGTTATCATTTTATCTCGATCATTTTTTTATTCGAGATTAGATTGATTATACGTGTCCAGGTGAGGCATAGGTTTTGTGATGTGATTTTTTTCAATCATATATATTATTTTGGATCTATGTTGTAAATCATATCACGAAACGAGGGTCGAAAACGAGACTGAACAAGGCAAAGGGTTCAGCGGCAATGGCTATTTTTGGCCAGCACAGGAGGTTTTGGGCCTTGTTTTCTGGGTTTTTGGGACCTTTTTTCGATACGATTTTTTCACTAGAATTAATTTTAATCCATTATCTTTCCAACATTGGTTCGGTGGCTACAACATGACGATGGAAGGGGGTCCGAAAAAAATTTCCAAAGATGATGCTGTGATTCCCACCATGAACAGTGGTGTGATTTTTAGGGATTTGTTCGGGGAACTTTTGGTTTGTATTTCGATGCTATTTTTGGCAGAGATCAAGAAGTTGAAGTTATCTACCTTTAATAATTTTTTGGAGCCCAAACGGCGGCGACAAGGCGGCCAAACGGAGGCTGAAAGTTTGTCGCGCGTTGTTGTAGACAGTAGAAATTTTGGCCCTTAGGGGCTATTTGGGGCTTCTATTCGGTATTTTTCCGGTGTTCCAGTGGTGGCACGGGACTGTGATGGTGGTCCAGGGGCTGATGAAGAAGGTCAAGTCTTTAACGGCTCGTTTAGGGTTCCAAAACCCTAAGTGTTTAATCTTTAATTTGAGACCGTCGGATTAAAAGATTAAACGGACGTACCTGATCGTAACGACATTATTTATTTATTTATTTATTTCGTTGGTTTTATTATTT
>JAULLD010424795.1:0-15925 GCA_035668095.1 Sarracenia minor
CATGATTTTAACGGTATGATTTCTCACCATTGTATGTCGCCTCGTGTTTGGATTTTACGGAGAACGTGTCTCGATTTTTGAAAATGATCCATTTTTTTTTAAAACCTCCAAAAACGCTTTCGTTGCGACTGAACTCCAACACCACCATGTTAAATGATTTCACCACAGAGCTCAATTCTTGTTCGACCTTACACGATCGCCACCCCATCGTGTTTAATAGTCAGAGCACTGAGCTCGATCCTCTCATCGCCACCTCTCCATGATTGGAAATCTACTCTGTGTTTATCTAGTGCGTACAAACAAGTTGGAAGAATGTTCTCCTTCATATCTCTGTGGATTTTGGCAAATATTCCTTTAAAATTTTCAAATCTCTCTTTTTTTTTTCTAAAAGAACAACAATATTAATATATACCTATGAAATTACTTATAATTTAAAATGAATGATCCAATTCACTTCATGTATAAAAAATATTATAAATAGTGTAATATGAAGAGTTATTTGAGGGCTAATGTTTTTTAAGTTCTTATAATAGATTTAGTCCAATCATTTTTTAATAAATTAAGGACAATTTTTTATTTATGTTTTAGGGTTTAAAATATGCTTGGATTACAAGCATATTTTTATTTAAAATATGCTTGGATTATATTGCCTCTATCTCTAATTCTTCACTCTTTACCTCACCTCTCTTTTTCTCTCATCAACCACTTTCCCCTCCCTCGATTTCTCTCCTAACCCTCTGAAACTCTCCCTCTCTTCTAAAACTCTAATCACCACCACCCTCTCGCCACCGTCACCATCTTCATATATGAGTTGTGTTGCTGTTATCCCTCTTCCCAATATGTCCTTCTAAAAGTGAGTGGTAGTATGTGTTGGTTGTGAAAAATTAGAGAAAAATGGAGTGTGTCCAACCCATATCCATCCTCAGTCAGGCCAACTTAAACCCTTGAAAGATGGATATCGACAATCTTCATTGGCAACATCCCAGAATAGATCAATAACCAATGGCTTGGAGAATTTCTCAACATTTTGGGCATGGATTGGAAGTGTTCATTCGAAGCAAGAGGAGATGGAGGAGTAACTCAAGATACAGTTTTGTAAAGTTTGATAAACCCAATAGAGTTGTGTTTACTACAAAATAATATGATAGAGTATGGTGCCTTGAGCAAAGGCTAACTGTGAGCTTAGCCTATACTAATCTCTTTCACAAGGAAAAGGTGTGGGACACAATGACCCACTGAGGAAATGGTGTAACATGTACTACTCACATGTACAAAGGGGAGCATCAAGATACTAGCTTCCCAATTAGCAAGAGACGACATGACAAAGTAATCTAAGTGACCGAGCCAGACACTAAATGGTTGAGAAGCTGTGTGGTGGGCATCATAAAGGATGTTGAGATGTTCGATTGGTTAGAGATAGCAATGAGAAGTGTAAACCTCTACAACATTAAAATTAAATCTCTTGGGGGCTCTTAGGTCCTGATTTAGTTCAATAACGTTGTGGAAAATATGACAAACCTTAAAAATGATAAGCATAGACTTGAGACATGGTTTGATGTGATATATGAATAGAGTTACTAGGAGGCCAACAGTTTAAGAAATGTTTGGTTAAATATAATGGGGGTGCCACTCCATGCATAGTCTGAGAAAATGTTAATGAAAATTGGTGAGCCATGGGGACAAACCTCAATGAGAATGGAACTCGAGTATGAAAGGGTCTTGTTCCTCACTGAGTATAAGGACATGATCAATAACCATTGTAACTTAAATGTGGGTCAAACACGTTGCTTAATAAGAGTATCTACAGGAGGGTTTCACAAAACAACCAAACAAGAGGTGTGTGTGAGCTTTGGCTATTCCTGTGATATGAAGATATCTAAAAGGCATGAAGAAGATGGAGAGCACATCTCCCCCAACAGTAGTAAGAACTTGTCCAATCAGAAAAGAATAGAGAATATTAGGCTGAAGGACACTGCATCCAAAAGCCAAGTAGTTGAGTCATATATACAGAGGCTGAGCACATGGGGCTGAACCTCCAAGCTTGTGTATACAAAAGCTCAAAAGGGAAAGTAGACCACACTGCTCGCAACAGTTTTGGCAAGGGCTGGAGCTCTTTCGACGGATATAGTCAACCGAAGTGCTGAAGGAAGACCAAAAATTCCAAATTCAATACATGAAATGGGCATGGGCAGAAGGTTTAAGGCTTTGAGCCCAATAAACAACAGTCCTATCACTTACACAGAGCCAATTAGTATGAAAAAGCAAGATTGTGACAGCTTGGAACAAAAAAAAATAACAATGCAGAGGCTCAGTTACTGCTTAGACTTTAAAGTTGGGCTCAACCATTACACAAAGAAGGGAAAGAAAAAGGTGATTCAAGGCATGGGGTTGGGTTAACCAGTTTGCTGCATCAAAAGACGAAAGGGAATAGAAAAGATGGGAATAAACAAGTTAATGAACATGTTGCTATTGACCAAACGTCCATATCATCTATAGAAATCCAAAATAGAAACCCTCGGCTTAAGAGGGAGGCTGAGAAGGTGGTGGAAATTAACAGCAAGATGGGGCTAGAGTATGGAAAGGATGAGGAATCATTTGTTGATAGAATTTTGGAGATGAATGCCAAGCAAGGGCAACCATCTATACCTTTGCAAAGTTAGTATTCATCACATAATTATAATCCTCTCCTGGAACATTAGGGGGCTGAGGCGATTAAAAAAGAGAAGAATAGTAAAGAAGGTTTGCTTGAGTAGAAGGCCACGGTTTCTACTAATTCAGGAGTCCAAATGGGAAGTTACAAATCTAAGGACGATAAGGGCTATATGGGGCCAGGTGGAGTGTGCATGGGTAGTATCCAATTTTCTAGGGGCTTCTGGTGGTATTATGTTTGTATAGGAGCCATAATTCTTCTACCTAGTTGAGAAGATCATTCACAAGAATTACATCATCCTTAGGGACACTCTATCTAACAGTTTTGAATGTATCATAGGAAACATTTATGCCGCTAATGATCGCAGCGCAAGGGTATCCATATGGAAGGATTTAATCTAACTAAAAAACACCTCCAACTTACTGTGATGTATTAGAGGGGGTTTTAATGATGTTATTAATGTTAGTGAGAGATTGAGCAGTTCATGAGCTAAGATGTAATGTTTGAGTTCCAGGAGATGGTCTGTCACTCATAACTGATTAATAGTCTCATGATTTAGAGGAGATTTACCTGGTCGAACATGTAAGCTGAGGTCATATGGGGAAGGCTAGATAGCTTTCTTTGTAATGCCTCATGGTTTCAAAAATTCCGCACCTATCATTGGGTCTTCCTAGACTATGTTAAGACCACTGGCACATCCTATTGTCAAATGAACAAATAGATTGGGGCCCAAAGCATTTTAGGTTTATCAATGCTTGGCTAGAGGATAAGTCTTTCAAAGATCTAGTTAAGTCCAATTGGAACAACTTTCCTGTGATTAAGTGGACCGGGTATAATGTAATATTATGGCTCTCTTAATTTAAAATTTCATCCTTTAATTGAACCAGTTCTTTAAAAACATTAAAACCATTTTCTTAAACCAGTTGAAATTTTCGTAAAAAAAATTTAGTACCGATTCAGAGTCCCATGGTATTACCGTTTGCTTCAAAACATTGAGAATATTATTTCGGAGTATCGATTGGAATTTAGGGACGTTTGGACCGGAAACGAGGCCTAATTTTAAAATTTCTGAAGTAGACTTAACAACAGAGTCCGCTCGAGCGGACTCCCTGGTTGCTCAAGCGGTGTTAGCAGCAGTAGGTTTAAATTTTAGATCGGGGGTTAGTCCTTTTATCATTTTCTCATTTCCCTTCTCTCTCTACGCGATTTAAAGTTCAAAAGGACAAAAGTGAGGCAGCAAGGGGTGCTTTTGACTTGATACTAAAGGCTTGTTTGGTGAGTTCCCTTGGTCTAAACTAAGAACCTTGATTTTCTTCTCTTCTTTGTTGAATTCACAAAATCCTTTTTATGGTTTAGGGTTTGGCTTGGGTTTGGTAGCTAGTTGGGGAAATTAGCCTGATTTTTTGACTCCATCGAGGTAGGATTATACTAATCATTAAAGTTTGATTAATATATGTTTTGTAGTGTTGAAAAATAATCTAAAATATGAGTTTTGTGTGTTTATGCTTAAGATTGAAAACCCCTAACTTTAGATTTCCGAAAATGGGTGGCCATTTTCCTAATTTTGTGATATGTTGAGCTTTCTATCTCATTGATTTTGGGGATTGATTGTGTTAGTGAGATGTCATGTGTTTGAGCTAGGAATTGGATTTGCATGTTTAGGTAATCTTGGGAAAAAATAATGATTTGAGCGTAAACCTTGAATTGGGCATTGGTAAATTGAATTTGGATTACATGTGATCCCGAATTAATAGAAATATGCTTGTGTAATGTCTTGGATTTGGTTATGTTATTTTCGGAATTTGTTGGATAAACATTGGTTTACCCTTGATTTGGACAAATTGAATATGTTAATTCCATAGTGAAAAGTATATGGATTGGTGAAGTATCATCATTTGATTCATTGTTATTGGATTCACAAATCATCTTGTCATGTTGTGCTTTAAGGGTCGGCCAAGCCATCAAACTTCGGTTTGTAAAATCGTGTGCTCGGACTGAATAAAGGTCGACCAAGCCTTCAAACTTCCATTTGTAAAATCGTGTCTTATATGGGTCGGCTAAGCCCTCAAATCATGGTTTGTAAAATAGTGTGCAAAAGGGGTTGGCCAAGCCCTCAAACCATGGTTTGTAAGGTCGTGTGCTCGTATTGTTTACTAGTAGTGTGAACATATACTTTCTCATGATTTCATAAATCGGGTATGCAATGAAAAAGGTTAATAGAGGTTTTACATAGCCTATTTATAAATTCTAAATATTTAACATTGATTGCATACTCACCTTCACATATATGACATGTATTCTTTGATTATTACACATACTACAATTTTTGGCTTATGTTGTCTTAAAACAACAGGTGAACCTGACAAGGAGGTTATGGATGAAGGAAATTAGAGTTGATGTATCCAAAACACAAGAGACTTGGGACTTGTTGCATTTTTTTATTATGCTCATAAAGTTTATGCAAATGAGAGCATAGACAAGTAAAGACGATTGTATTTTTTTTTTTTTTTTTGGTGATGAGATGTAATGGCTTATCTTTTATTTTGTCTTGGTACATTTGTAAGGCCATTAGGACATTATAATGGTAGTTAGTTGGTGAGGACCTTGGATAGTTGAGAATGTTTAGGGTAGTATGACATGAAACATTATGAACCCATGGAATGGTTTTGTATATTTCAATTGATCGTAGTTATGAACAATTTTGAATGTTTGTAGTTGAACTTGGTAATTGCATTCTTAATCTTTTCGTATCTAAGACTGAAGTACATCTTCTATAATTGAGAAGGCATGTTTTGGTTGGGCAAGATTTATATGGTGTGAGGATAAATTAAGGTTTTGATTTCCAATTTTCAATACCTTATTTTATTCTAAAGCTTATAACTATTGGGATAAAAAAAAAGGGTATATACTTGTTTTATAGACCTTGTCACTTGCCTTCACAACATTGTAAGCTTGATACCAGGTCAAGGGTTGCAATAGAAATGGTTTTCGGATAAAAAAATCTTGTTGCGGTCTTTGCTATGAGCCTTCAATTTTTGCAACAACCGCTTGAGTGGTGGTGGGTCCGCTCGAGCGATCCTCTATTTTCTGGGCAAACCAAAAATGGATTGGTTTAAATTGCTAGCTTGGGCTTATTTGTTCAAAATCCCACATTTCCTTGATTATGATGTTATGTAATCCTGTTACTAAAATTGTGGATTAAGGTGGGAGTTGGTTTGAATATATATATATATTTAAACATAAAAGATTTGGAATTTTTTTTAAGAAAATGAATTATTGGGTTTCTCATAGGCTAATGGTTTCAATTATAAAAATTTATTTATTTATCTAGGTTTAGGACGTTATAATTGGTAGCAAAGCACTAGGTTCGAATATCTAGAATTGTGGGATGTGGTGTGCTATATCGAGAGGGTTAACTTACATGTTGCATTCATGACGTGGCTATGCTTATGTGTTCTTTATGTGATGTGATATACTTGCGCATGCTATGTGATTCTATGAGTATGGAGGTAGGACTTGAAAGATTGTATTTCTTGTTTCGGCGTTCGGATTACTGGTATAGTGTTCTATTTAGAAAGGTGCCTAGCTAATGCCCATTTTACTAAGAAATCCAAGTGAGCGGTTTAGATTAAGATATGCTAAAGGGGCCTCCTGAATATGTGATGAGGTGAGGTTATGCTTATTCAATTAGGTGTTAACATGCTTAATCTCTGACCGATTGATTTCTGGAATGTGACATCAAGTATATCAGGAATAATAGTGTTGGTGTTTTGGTTTCTGAGTTGATCTTGTCTCTCCTATTTTTTATGTAGCTTCTGGATGTCACGTGTATCAGGACGTGGACGCGACTGGGGCCACACTAGTGAGGATATACCAAAGAGAGAGTATACTAGAGATAGGTGATGCACATGAAGTGGGGGATGCAACGAACCCCGAAGTACCAGTAGGTGGGACAGATGTTTTTCAGGAGATGCTTACTACCATTAGAAAAGTGACAGAAAATACGAGGGGCAGTGCACAAGGCCCCGAATCTAGAGTATCTGTGGCTGTGAGAGACTTTCTAAGACTAGATCCAATGGCGAGCCCGATCCTATGGCTGTCACAGCATGGCTTAATAGGATCACGAAAATCCTTGATACATTGGGGGTCACTGATAACGCACTAAGAATTAACCTAGCCACCTTTCAGCTACAAGATGATGCAAATAAATGGTGGGATTACACAAAGAATACAGGGGATGGCTCATGGGCAACCTATTCTAAGATTTTCTTAGATAAGTACTTTCCTCAATCAGCAAAGGAGATCTACCACCAGGAATTTATGACACTTACCTAGGGTTCAATAACAACACTATAGTATGAGACCAAATTCCCTAGTTTGTCTAGGTACGCTCCAGAAATAGTATCCACGGAGGAACATTGGGCCATAAAGTTTGAGAGGGGGTTATGCCCAGCAATACGAAATAGGGTTATGGCTTTGAGACTGAAGGTATATACTGATTTGGTGGAGATAACAATTACGGTTGAGAACAGATTAGCGACAGATACAAAGAAAGGTGGGAAAGGGCAACCACCCGTCACTAGTGGTTCTACTCAGACATCGGGACAACATCAAGGAAAAGGAAATCTGGGGAGAACTGATCTTATTCTTCAAAGCCGCGGTAGCAACAACCACATTCAACTTAAGTAGCATCTACGATGTATTCTGGACAGTCTATCCCGAGATAGATGTCATGTTATACTTGTGGTCAGTTGGGGCATAGGGCAAGGAATTGTCCTCGGTGACATGTGATAGGATCCTCGGTTATGTGCAACCAGTGTGGGCAACCAGGACACATTCGTCGGGATTGCCCACTACGTCAGGCTACACAGGGTACTTCAGGCACACCATGTGATCATTCTTCACAGGGTCGGCAGGGACCTGTACAGTCACAGCAGCGCTCAGGGACATAGTCTACCAGGATCGATGGTGGATCTACTTTGGCTCAGTCAGCAAGACCTCCTACACAAGGGACCTAGGGGAGAGTATATGCTCAAGTCGAGCCAAGTGCAGTAGCAGCACAGACAGTATCGACTACATCAGATTCCACAGTCGGACCTTATGTTATTAAAGGTACGTTTTTAGTGTACTGATCTTGTGCACATGTTCTCATAGATAGAGGGGCATCAAATTCCTTTTATATCATCTGTATTTACATTTTTTCTTGGATTAGAGATAGAGGAGTTAGATCGTAAGTTTTATATTGATACACCGACTGGGGTCACCGTTGTATCGAGGCTGGTATGTAGATCCTATGAGATTGAAATCGCTCACCACCGTTTAGTCTTTGATTTCGTTGTGTTGGACATGGACTTCTTTGGCGTCATCCCTGGGATGAATTGGCTGATGGCTTTCCGTGCACTCATAGACTGTGATCACCATCGTGTCACCATTTCTACTCCTGAGGGAGATACCTTTTATTTTATTGGTGACCGAGATGACGGTTGTGTACCTTCTCACCGTCTCTATTTTCTAACGTCAGATTCCTTGGGCATGTTGTTTCTGAAGAGGGAGTTGATGTAAACCCATCGAAGTTTGAGGCAGTGATGAATTAGGATCGATCAAAGTCTATATTTGAGATACAAAGCATTCTAGGCCTCGCGGGATATTATCGTCATTTTGTTAGTCATTTTTCTTGGGTAGCGGCGCCAATGACATACCATACTTGTAAGAGTGTCAAATTTATTTGGCATGACAGATGTGAGATGGCTTTCCAGGAGCTAAAAAGAAGATTGACTAGTGTGACCATATTGATCATACCAGAGGTAGGAGTGGGTTATGCCATATATTACGATGAGTCTCATGAGGGTCTTAGTTCTGTGTTGGTACAGTTAGGCAATATGGTCGCTTATAGATTCCGACAACTAAAAGTTTATGACAAGAACTATCCTACTCATGATCTGGAACTAGCAGCTATTATTTTTGCTCCGAAGACTTGCAGACATTATCTATACAGAGAGAAGTTTGAACTGTTCACTGACCATAAAAGCCTAAGGTATCTATTCTCCCAAAAAGATCTAAATTTAAGGAAGCAGAGATGGATGGAATTCCTAGGAGATTATGATTTCATCCTCCAATATCACCCTGGGAAGGCCAATATGGTGGCAGATGCTTTAAGTAGGAAATCGAGGAGTACCATTGCATAGGTTACTATACGAGAATGGAAAATGATGGGTGAGGTAAATGAGTTTGATCCCTAATTAGACGAATCCGAGGACCATGCTATTTCATACACTACAGTTTCTCAATCTCCCCTTGTGATACAAGTTATAGAGGCCTAGTTAGAAGATGCAGAGAGTGACATGTACCGCGATCAGTTTACTAGTGGTGAGAGTACCCCGAAGTGGGGCGTGCATGAGGATAGTAGCTTACCATTTGTGGGAAGGATCTTTGTACCAGAGGTTTATCAAGATGACACGCTGAAGTAGTATCACCATTCATGTTTGGTTGTGCACCCTGGATGCACCAAGATGTACCATGACCTTCGCAGGTAATTTTGGTGGAAGGGAGCGAAGAAAGATATTACAATTTTTATGTCATGGTGCCTCACTTTCCAGCAAATGAAGGTAGAGCATCAATGGCCAGTAGGATTGCTCCAGCCCTTACTAGTGTCTGAATGGAAATGGTAACATGTGACCACAGACTTTATCACAGGCTTACCGAGATCGCCCCGGGGGCATCATACAGTGTGGGTTATTGTTGACCGATGGACTAAGTCTGCACATTTTCTACCAATTTGCCTCACATTTTCAATGGACAGGTTAGGTCATCTATAGCTTAGTGAGATTATCCTTTTACACAGTGTTTTGCTTCTATTGTATCCAACCGAGACCCGTGTTTTTCTTCATGCTTTTGGAGTGGTTTATAGGAAGCTATGGGGACTGATCTCCTATTTAGTACTACTTTCATCCCCAGACTAACGGTCAGTCCAAGCATACAATACAGATTTTAGATGATATGTTACGGGCGTGCATGCTGGATTTTAGGGAATTATGGGAGGATCACCTATCATTGATTGGATTTTCTTATAATAATAGTTAGCAATCGAGTATTGAGAAGGAACCATTTGAGGCATTGTATAGAAGGCCTTGTAGGACACCCGTGTGTTGAGCTGATGTGGGAGAATTTAGTTTATTAGGGCTAGAATTGGTTATGGAGACAACAAAGAAGGTTGCAATTATTCACCAGTGTCTGAAGGCAGCACAAAACCACCAAAAGAGCTATGTAGATAGGAGATGATGGCCACTTGAATTTGAAGTTGGGGACCATATTTTTCTTTGGGTTTCTCCATGAAAAGTGGTGATGAGGTTTAGAAAAAGCGGCAAATTATCACCGTAATTTATTAGACCTTTTCCAATTGAGCAGAAGATTGGGATGGTAGCGTATTGTTTAGCCTTACCACCACAGTTATCATCAATGCATGACGTTTTCCACGTTTCCATAGTCTAAAAATATGAGCCTGATCCCACACATGTACTCAACTGGACATACCTCAGCATTGATGATGATGTTACCTATGAATAGAAGCCTCTTCAGATCCTTGACACCAGGGAATAGATATTACAAGGTAAGACTTTGTCTTACGTTAAGATCCTTTGGTAACACCATGGAAAAGACGAGGTGACTTGGGAGTGGGACTCATTCATCCGGGATAGATACCAGGAGTTGTTCTCCTTGTAAGGTACGTTGATTTCGTGGATGAAATCTCCTAAGTGGGGGATCTTGTAATATCATGGCACTCTTAATTTAAAATTTCATGTTTTAATTAAACCGGTTCTTTAAAAACGTTAAAACCATTTTCTTAAACCGGTTGAAAGTTTAGCCAAAAAAAAAAATTTAGTATCGATTCGGAGTCCCATGATATTACTGTTTGTTCCAAAACATCGAGAATATTATTCCGGAGTATCGCGTAGAATTTAGGGATATTTGGACCGAAAATGGGGTCTGATTTTATAATTTTTGAAATAGACTTGACAGCAGAGTCCACTCGTATAGACTCCCTGATCGCTCAAGCGGTGTTAGCAGCGGTAAGTTTAAACTTTAGATTGGGGGTTCGTCCTTTTATCATTTTCTCATTTCCTTTCTCTCTCTACGCGATCTAGGGTTCGAATGGACAAAAGTGAGGTAGCAAGGGGTGCTTTTGGATTGATACTAAGGGCTTGTTATGTTAGTTCCCTTGGTCTAAACTCTATGAATCTTGATTTTCTTCTCTCCTTTATTGGATTCACCAAATCCTTTTTATGTTTTAGGGTTTGGCTTGGGTTTGGTGGCTGGTTAGGGACATTAGCTTGATCTTTTGGCTCCATCCAGGTATGATTATACTAATCATTGAATTTTGATTCATATATGTGTTGTAGTGTTGAGAAATGCTCTAAAATATGAGTTTTGTGGGTTTATGCTTAAGATTGAAAACCCTAACTTTAGATTCCTGAAATGGTTGGTCATTTTCCTAATTTTGTGATATGTTGAGCTTCCAATCTCATTGATTTTGAGGTTTGATTGTGTTAGTGAGATGTCATGTGTTTGAGCTAGAAATTGGATTTGCATGTTTAGAGTAATCTTGGGAAAAAATAATGATTTGTGCGTAAACCTTGAATTGGGCATTAGTAAGGTGAATTTGGATTATATGTGATCCAGAATTAATAGAAATATGTTTGTGTAATGTGTTGGACTTAGTGGCTATATTTTTGGAATTTGTTGGACAAACATTGGTTTTCCATTGATTTGGCTGAATTGAATATGTTAATTCCATAGTGAAAAGTATATAGATTGGTGAAGAAGTGTCGTCATTTAAAGCATTGTTGTCGGATTCACACATCATCTTATCATGGCGTGCTTTAAGGGTCGGCCAAACCCTTAAACTTCGGTTTGTAAAATCGTGTGCTATATGGGTCGGCCAAGCCCTTAAATCATGGTTTGTAAAATAGTGTGCAAAAAGGAGTCGGCCAAGCCCTCAAACCATGGCTTGTCAAGTCGTGTGCTCGGATTATTTACTAGTAGTGTGAACGTATACTTCTCATGATTTCATAAACCGGGTATGCAAGGACAAAGGTTGATAGAGGTTTTACATAGCCCATTTATAAATTTTGAATATTTAGCATTGATTGCATACTCACCCTCACATATATGACATGTATTCTTTGATTATTATACACCCTACGAGCTTTGCCTCAGGTTGTTTTAAAACAACATTTCAATTGAACCGAGCAAGAAGATTATAGATGAAGGATATTAGGGTTGGTGCATCGAAAACACATGAGAATTGGGACTTGTTGCATTTTTTTTTGTATGCTCATACTTTATGCACATGAGAGTATAGACAAGTAAAGACAATTGTATTTTTTTGTGATGAGATGTAATATGTTACCTTTTATTTTGTCTTGGTACATTTCTAAGGTCCTTAGGCTATTATCATGATAGCTAGTTGGTGTGGACCTTGGATAGTTGGCAATGTTTGGGGTAGTATAACATGAAATATGATGAACCCATGGAATGGTTTTTCATATTTCAATTGATCATAGTTATGAACAATTTTGAATGTCTGTACTTAACTTGGTAATAGAATTTTTAATCTTTTTGTATCTAAGATTGAGGTACATTTTCCATAATTGAGAAGGCATGTTTTGGTTGGGTAAGATTTATATGGTGGGAGGATAAATTAGGGTTTTTATTTTCAAGTTTCAATACCTTACTTTATTCTAAAGCTTATAACTATTGGGCTTAAAAAAAGGTACAAACTTTTTTTATAGACCTTATCACTTGCCTTCTCAACATTGTAAGCTTGATACCAGGTCAAGGGTAGCAATAGAAATGGTTTTTGGATAAAAAAAATCATGTTGCAGTTTTTGTTATAAACCTTCAGTTTATGTAGCAACCGCTTGAGCAGTGGTGGGTCTGCTCGAGCGGTCCCCTGTTTTCGGGTCAAACAAAAATGACTTGGTTTAGATTGCTAGTTTGGGCTTATTTGTTTAAAATCCCACCTTTCCTTGATTATGATGTTGGGTAATCATGCTAAAATTGTGGATTAAGGTGTGTTGTTTTGAATGTATATTTCTTTTAAACATGAAAGTTTTGAAAATCTTTTTTTTTAAAGCAAATGAATTATTGGATTTCTCACTGGCTCATAGGTTCAATTATAAAAATTTATTTATTTGTCTGGGTTTAGGACGTTACATATAAGCTGCATACAAAGCTCCAAAACTTGAAGAATGCATTAGTATAATTGGCTATTTTTGGATTTAGTACAAAGCCTCGGTGTCTGTACCTTTATTTTAAATTTGGGGTTTTTAGGTGTTTATGTCTAGGTCCTCTATCTAAATTACATTTGTCCCAGACTCTATACAAAGTATATTACGCCTATTGAGCATATCCAGATGCACATATGATTTATCACACATTAAAACATGCAGGATGCATGTATGAGCATAGGATTATGCCCTAGAGCATAATGCTTTAATTATATGAAAAAATTCGCATTTGCATTTGTAAAGCGCATAAGTGCCTAGTGAGCACTTCCAAGCACCCATAGAGCGTTCAAGTGCCCAATGAGTGCTCTAATTTGAATGCAATTTTTCTTTTGTCGAGACTTGGGGTGTAAGGACCTGACCCTCTGGGTCGGCTTAGATTGTGGTCTAAGGTTATTCTATAAACGTAGGTGAGCTTTGGACCATGTAATCATGAACCATTTTGGTTTTTAAGCTTTAATTCGAAATCGGCTTACGTGAACCTTTTCGAGAACCGTTAAAAAGTTTTGAAAGGAATTAAAGCTTATTGGCGATTCGGGGTCCGATGATCACGCCGTTTTTTTGGAAAGCTTTGGATTATTTTTTTTAACTGTTGGGCCAAGTTTGAGAACGTTCAGAATAGGAACGGGTCTCCGTTTTTAAGTTTTGGGTTTGGAATAAGTTAAACTGGGTGAGGGAGACTGACATACCATCACTATTTTGGACGTAAATTTTTCTACAAAAATAATTTGGATGTGAGGCTAGAACCATTGGAAAGAGGATATTCGGGGCTTCGATGTGCATTTTAGAAAAACCTAGTTTCAAGTTCAGATGATAAAGTTATGCGCGTCCGAAGGTTCCAATTTTCAGCTGCTGGAACAAGCACGCTCGACGCACGCTTAAAGCCTGCTCGAGCGCGTTATGTCGGCCAGAAAAGATATTTAAGGTTGTTTGGCTCGGTTTTTTAGACAAAAATATTTCCCTCTCTCTCTCTAAAGGCTCTGGACGCTGGGAGGCGATTTTTGGGCTTGGATCTTGGTTTTGGATGCTCCGTTGAGGCTCGTTTGGTGAGTTTTTATGGTTTTTGTTTATTGATCCTCGGTTTATACATGTTTGTTTACATTTCTACCGAATCTATTATTGATTTCGATGTTCGTATGGCATAGAGATGGCTGGACGCGTAGTTTTCGGGTTTCCTCTACGGATACGAGGTAGGATCTATGCTAATCTTGAGATATTGATTCTGTATGAGTTAAATCTTTGCGAAAAAGTAAGCTTTTTGGGCTTTTTACCATTTTTGGGCTATCCAAGCAAGGGACTTTTGAAAAGTAGCCGGTTATTATGCATCCTCGTTGTATTAGGAGTATTCCTGTCTTTTCGAATTTTGATTTGGAGTTTTGTAGCTTAAAACGTGTATAAAGTGAGATTTGTAGATATCGGGCTTTATTGGGCTTAAAATCTCAATTTTAGAAAAGTGTCAGCTTTTCCTTGATAGGCACGGAGATTGTCATGTGCCGGTGTTTTCGGTTTATAAAATGGATAGCGGTAGCTAAAGTCATGTACAAATGGCTTGGGTTTTCCATTTTGGCAAAAATGGGGTTTTGGGAAAATTAGCCCTTTATGTGGTTTTGTCTAAAAACGAGTTATATGGCAAGAAAGCCGGTAAGGTGAGAGCCTTGTAATTTAGGAATGTTTGTTTATACTTTTCCTAGTTCTTATTCCTAGTTCACGTTATACTAGGAGATATAGCTATTGTAGCTTGGTGGGATACAAGATAGTTACGGACTAGATCTCTATTCTTGTTATCGCAGTACATGCGTTTGTTGATTAGATATGCATATGTTTTATGTATCGGTGATGGTTTCCATATACACGTATTGATATGAGGTGCCATAGTTGACAATGCGGTTTGGTTATATTACTGCAGGTTATTGTCATAGTTGAGATCGCGGTTCGATTGTATCACTACTGGTTATGGTTTCACATTATATTACCTGCTGTAATATTGTTAATGTGGGAATACTCTTGGAAAGGGTAGGACTTTATGGTCCTGAAATGGTACTTTCGGGCATGTCCCGGTTAGTCTAACGGGTGTCAAATCCCAACATTTATTTTGAAAATCAAACATTTTTCCTTTGAAACTAAACTTGTGATTCAACAAACTTTCGAAGACTTGTTAGTTCCGAATCATCGGGCGGGTGACTCCCTACATTGTTTTACGGCACTCAGTACCGGGTGGGTGACGGCCTACGTCGGACTGCAACATTCTATGTCGGACGAGTGACTCCCTACGTCGGATTGCAGCACTCTATGTCAGGCGGGAGACGGCCTACGTTAGTAAATATTTTCTTTACAGTATAAACGGTTTTCTTAGGAACTCTACTATTTCTCATATGTGTTATGTGTTCTAACTGCTTAAGTTAGGAACTTGGAAGTGGTTTTAAGTTAAACGGTTTAAATTTGATGCATGAACGGACTCCATAATGTTTATAAGTTGAGGTATGGGACTTAGCCTACATTCATTATGAAATGGTGAAGGTTGGTTTTAGGAAAAGAAAACTTGATTTTTGGATCAAGGTTTGCTGAAAGCTCACCTCTGGCTGAGGGTCAGTTTTGGGAAAACAAGGTTATGCATATTACAGTTTTAAAATGGGTTAAAATGTGCATTTTTTTACTGCACAATCAACCTCGGATATTATCATGCTTTCTTTATTATCATATTTCTTACAAGCCAGTTGCTTACGTTGTTTTAGTCACAACGTGCAGGTTTAGCGGCGGATGGGTGATTGCAGCAGGATGGGTTATATTGTCTCCTCCGCGTGGGATTGAGACCTATACTTAGATTAACATGTTTTCTTTTCCATTCTTCTCTATGTATGTATAACGGTAGATCTTGTTGGGTTATAGATCTTTGTATGGCCTTATGGTTCTTTATCATTCATTGCTTGATTGGTGAGAAACTCTGAGCAGGTAGTTTCTTGGGTTGCATGTATAGGTGGGGGTTGGGTTTACG
>JAULLD010424796.1:0-10691 GCA_035668095.1 Sarracenia minor
AACGTCACCACGTTGTACTGTCTCCCGGATGAGACATACTTACCCTCAATGTGCTTTCCCGAAGAAACACACACTTCCTGAGGTGGACCTCTTAGAACTCTCATCAATCCTGAAAAAATAAGCTTGCATATCCCGAGGGATATGAAACCATCACCTTGGTACACCCCCATACACTCCCTAATCCTTTCGGATACTTGAGTATATATTTGACCGCAATCAACATTGCTCCCTCTGTATTTGCGGTTGAATGTAGAAAATTGGCATATATGTGAATTCCTAACACCGAGGAATGCCTCTCATCCTCTCTACCTCCTGGGATGTTTTAGGACACCAATCCCTAGATAGAGAAATTCCAAAAAGAAAAAATCCTTTCCTGGAATTTTTCCATACCAACCTAAGCAATTAATCAAGTCAGTATAACCGCCTCAGGATAAGCTTAAAATCCTAATTGATTGATCTCGTAAGAGATTAATCCCAAGGATTTGGCCTGCTTGTCCTGAGTCCACGACTTGATAGGCATACCTTTTCCGAAGATAACAACCCTGCATCGTTTCCGATTAAAGGTATGTCATCGTCATTGATGACTACAAACCCTACCTTGTTACCAGCACACTTCCAGTACACAATATTTAATGAGACCCTGATCAAAGCTGAAACTTTCGATCGATCGGTCAAATAGAATATTCCCAAAACCTTGATACTTGCTTAAGTCCATAATAGATTCTCTTAAGTTCTGCACAATTATGTGCACTTGACCATTTGCTATAAATCCGTCTGGCTGCATCACGTGGATGCATTCATCAAGATTTTCATAGCCCTTTTCCAAATACCGTATCCTTGTTTTAAGGTTCTCATTGTAGTTATCGGGTCTGGTATCCAGTTCTTCCAGGATCTTGTCGTGAGACTCTCCCAAGAACACATACCTTTTCGGGTTGAGGAACAACTCTCCCACTACGATGAGAATCCTTCTATGTACTCGTGATTAGTCATGTCTCACACCGTTCATCAGGTATAAAATCCGGTTGTACCAATTAATTGGTCCTTACCTTTTACTAGAACAATACGTTATTGGGGTTTGTGATTTATTACATAATCTCTTTCCAAGAATCTAGCATTCGGGTTAACAAATACTTCCTGGCTCTTAGGATTAATTATATAAATCACCCTTGGTTTACCGAGTAATTTACCATGTACTTTACCATTTCCTTAAGGAACCTACTCCTCCTAATCCTCTACACCATTATGCCAAGGCATCCTCGGTGTAGTGTACCGGGGTTTTAATCCTATAACTTACAAGTAGTCCCTTGAACTTCCAAAAAGGTAATTACCACCACAATTGAATCATGGGGTTTTGTCCACCTTTTGTCCGGTAGTTCACCTGACCACATGTACATAAATGAACCATTTCCAACATTTAATTGGCTCTAAGTTCCTTGTTCATAAATGACCTCCAGGTCATCTTACCCTTAAATATGATTTGAAGACTGGAAGTGCCTTCACTTGCAATGAACCTCAAGGTCCATTTTCTACCAGTCTTTACATCTTATTTAAATTAAGATATCCTCAACAAAGAAGCCAAAATAATGTTAGGTTCGGTGAGGAATCCTTTTCCTATTTATTGGTAAAATATGTAAATTATTCATCCTTTTAATTATTAACAGTAGGAATGATAACAACCCATATTTAAAGATCATTTTGCCATGCACCAATACAGATAAATGAAATACCATCCAAACCATGCATAAACATAAGAAAAAACCAAATATCTATCTTCCCCAAAACAGAAAACCTGAACATAAGTCCGCCTATTTTGAAGTACATAAAAATGTCTCAAATAAAATGTCTTATTCCTGCTGAAATAAATAAATGCTGCTCCCACTGCAAATGCGTGAAACCGGGAGTAGTACCACTACTACTGATACGTCCTGCCATCTCTAAGCTGCCTGGTTTCCTGGAATCCCTGCAATAAATTACAGACATGATTTGTGGATCCCGTATCTATAAACCAGGTTCCTGTAGATACAACCGCTAAATATGTTTCAACTTTTAAAAGAGAAAGCAAGTACCTGCAGCCTCCTTGTCCTTTCGGTCTGGACAATCCCTCTTCCAGTGCCCCGACTTATGACAGTAGTAACACTTGCCCTTAGGCGCCTTGTGTTTCGCCTTGGTAACCGATGGCTTCGCCTTACCCACCCCCTTTGCATTTTCTTACTACTGACCTTTCTTCTTCTTCTTGCCACCACTTGGCCTAGAAGAGGAAACCACCACTTGGCCTAGAAGTGAAAGCCTTTTCAATAACAAATGCTTGAGTGAATTTTCGGATAACACCCTCAGCTTCTTGAAGTTCCTTCAACAATTCCGCCAATGTAAAATTAAGTTTGTTCATATTGTGATTGAGGCAGAATTGATTATAAGAATCAGGCAGTGACTGGAAAACGATATCGATTTGGGAATTCGCATCGATCTCAGCTCCTAGGACCTCCAGCTTGTTCAGAAGACTGATCATTTTCAGAACGTGGTCCCTAACTGGTGTACCCTTAGCCATACGTGTGTTTAACAAAGCCCTCATGGGCACATGCCTGGCTGCCCTACCTTACTCGCCAAACATGTCTGTGAGACTGAGCATGATATCAGCCGCAGATTCCATAGACTGATGTTGGCTTTGCAGCACGTCTGACATAGATGCCAGCATGTAGCAATTCGCCATCCTATCAGCCTTTTTCCACAACTCATAATAGCGAGTATCCAATTCGGATGTCTCGCTATTTGGAGCGGGAGGATAGGGATCTGTGAGCACAAAATTGTAGTCGTCAGACGCCAACACTATGTCGAGATTTCTTTTCCAGGTGATGAAATTTGGTCTAGTTAATTTGTGTTTCTTAAGTATCGTCGCTAGTGGGTTGAACGATTCCATATTAATTGCTTGAGAAAATAAAGAGAAAGGTTTTTAATTCTTTTGTAAAAAATTAGGATCCCTCAACCTTTTATTTTTAAAAGAATTATTGGCAGCCCAAAATCCTTATTGATTAAGCAGCCCACGTAGTGTGGACGTTTACTAATCAAATCCTGCCCAGACAGACATGCCAGTCTATCAATCCCTCTTAGAAAAATATCACAACAAAAACAATCCATCCAGAGTCACATCAGCTAATCAGGCCATGTAGTGTGGACGTCTAACCAGCTAACAAACCAAGGACTAACATGTTTTTATTTTTTGATATATTCTAAGTGATTAAATAGCCAATACCTTTGGTCCCGGAAAATAAAAAACAATGAGTCCTTAAGGAGTATATTTTATTCACTGGTTAAGTATATAATCATCTCACTTAATTTGAAAATCTCGTGTCAAAGTCCCTGACCCGGTGTGTGCGAGCCTAACTTTACACTACATTTCAAATTAACCCTAATTAAAGATTCGTTCCCGAGATACCGTAATTTTGACCCTTCCGTTGGGGAGACCGAAATCAAAGTCGGCGCGCGAGTTAAAATCACATCTCAAACGAATGTGGATGGAGACCGTAAGATTTTTCTGTGACTAAATCCTTCTCCCACTTAATATTTTAAAATCGAGGTTTTACCTTTTGTTTATTTTTAAAACATTAAACAAGATTTTAATTATCCGATTAAGATTAAATCAGATTTTCATCAATTAAAAATTCCATGTTTAATCCATTAAAAAAACAAAAGTTTTTTCATATTTAATTTTGCGAAAATAAATTAATTACCCGGGTTTTTTTTAGAAAAATTTCCTAATTAATTATCTACTTAGCGCTAAAATTAAATAAACTAATTATCTATTTATTTTCAATTTTAAAAATTGTTTGGAATTTTTATTTTATTAAAACCATTATTCCTAATATACTCCTGATTAAAATCATGCATAAAAGAAAAATAAAAATAAAATAAAAAAGTCATCCATGCAATTAAATAAAAAAATAATTAATTAAAATAATGACAAAATAAATATATATAAGTAATTATGATCCGGATCATTCATTTAATCTTTTAATCCGACGGTCTCGGATTAAAAATTAAACGACTAGGGTTTTGGAACCCTAAACGAGCCGTCAAACACTCGACCTTCTTCCTCAGCCCCGGGACCATCATCACAACCCCAGAACACCGCTAGAATGCGGGAAAAATTCTGAAAATGAAGCCCTAAACCGGCCCTAAGGACCCGAACATGCTGCTGTGTGCGCAACAACGCGCAACCGACTTCCATGCGCTGTTTGGCCCATCTCCCGCCTCTGAAATTGGCCCAAAAAATTATTGGAATAAAGTATCATCTGGAACTAGATCTGCGCCAAAAATAGCATTGAGATTCGAAGCATAAGTACCCCGAGAATTCCCCGAAATTCACGTCACTGTTCATGGCGGGATCTGTAGCATCAACTTTGTAAAATTTTTTTAACCCCTTCCTGTTGTCGCGTTGCCCCCATCGAACCATCGTTGGAAAGATAATGGATTGAACTTAACTCTACCGAAAAAATCTTATCGAAAAAATTATCCGAAAGCCCAAAAATGAGGCCTAAAAGCAGCCTCTTGTTGCTGCAAAAAACAGCCACTACCGCCGCCTTTGTGCCTTGTTCCGTCATGTTTTCAACCTCTGTTTTGTGATCCGATTTACAAGAATAAACCAAAAAAATAACATGAATGAAATTAAAATTATACCGCAAATCCTATGCCCCACGTAGGAGGTGCACAACCGATCTAATCTCGGTTTAAAAACCGTCGAGATAGGCGGTTAAAAGGTGATATAAAGTAAATCATTCATTAATTCCATTAAAGAACCGGATCATAACGATGTATGCTGCAAAACAAAGATTAGAACATGTGTTTTTCATGAAAAATGCAATCGACTGTGATATGAGAATTATGACAATTATGGAATTAAGATTCCCCTAATCTTCAATTGGTATATTACACACATGTATATAAAATACCAATTTTATTTTGGTTTTAAACTTTATCCTTCCTAACATGTGGGTTGGATAAGATTTTCCACCAAAAAATAAAACTCCCACAATTCTCATGCAATAATATATATATATATATATATATATATGCACCTATATATAATATTCCTCCTTAATCTCCTCTTCTAATTATAATATGGTTTCCTAATATTTTTTCATAAGATAAGAATACTTATCTTAATAAAATATATCACCCATTAAGGCCGGCCACCTAGGAAGAAATCCCTAGGTGTACCAAATACCAAAATTACCCCTCAACATTTAATTTAATTGTCCCAACCGTCCCGGCGAAAAATCCGACGATCGAATTAAATTAAATAATTACCGAAGGTAACCAAAAATAAACTGTGCGTATAAATGGGCTATGTGGGGGATCACGGGGAAGTATAGGACTCGGGCTAGCCGTACAAGAAAATCGGATATTTCTAACTCAACCCCCGAGTTAGATCCTTTCTTACACGAATCAGGACTTATTCCACTAAAGGCCCTGACTGAACTCCCGGTCCTAACTCGAATTATGTCTCAAGTTTTCAATTATAAATTGCACTAAAATCTCCCCACATTTAAGATATGGATTTTCGATAATTAAATTAGGTTACTGACAACCCAGTTTAATTATCCTGTTATCCTCACAACCGCGCCGCTTATCCTTTTGAATATGCCGGATCAACTGATCCACCAACCGGGTTTGGCACAATCAAACATATAAGCAAAGCACACAAGGGTAACTCCTCAACCTAAATTGAACATGGTTTCTGTCATCTGATTATAAACCATCGAAAAAATAATGACAGTACTCAACCCACCGGTCATATTGATCTCAATATTGAAATCACAACCATTGGTGGCGCAAAGCACTGTTCGATCAATCTTGTCGGGATTAAAAGTTTGGGCAATACATGATAATATAGGATGTGGATCAATTCATATAGTCAGCATAGAATTGATCGTCCTATTGATCCCGCTCAATACACTCTAAGTGTACTAACACATCGAATTCGAACATCGAATTTGCAGACCGGAATCCGAGCCGTCCGACCCAGTCAAGACCAGCTAATATAATGATATGCTACAATCATACCAATGGATTGTCCAGATCCATTGTGATTGTGAGCCTACTTGTATATTCTGTTAGAACCTATGACCCGATCTTCCTCGCTTCATGCAACAAGTCAAATACTAGACAAAATATACGGACTATGCATTCCTACATCATACACATAATAAATATGAAACAATAAACACAATAACCTTTCGAATGTTTTTCATTAATACATCAAGAATCAATGATAAAAATACATAAAAGTATGGCTTTTAAGTATACTATCCTAACACTTCGGGTACCCAGCTTGGAAAGGAACCCATAATGGCAGCATCACATGTAAAACACTCTATGTCTGCCAGTTTTCCATGAGAAATCCCGACTCCATCTTTCTTCTTCTCACCCCAAGTCTCCATTTAAAAGAAGACCACCTCATGTGTGCCACTTATGTGCGATAGCTAGTCACATTAGACCAAATTGCTATCATCTTAAGAAAGAAAAAAGTGAGAGGAAAAATTTTAACCATTCTCCGGTTAGAAGGCCCGACCCTCAAGATCGGGTCCACACTCTCCTATAAGAGATAGTGGTGAGGGGTCGCGCCATCTGAATGAGTTAACCGCTCAGTCTTCTTATCTTGTTGTTCAAATTGACAAGTTATTTTAGGCCATTAATGTTTCTTTTTTTTTTTCTCCTAGACAGAGGTATAATCCTCGTAGGAATGTTACTCCTCACACCCAGCCTAAAACAACTCCAGTCCATGTATGTGATAAGGGTAAAATACCTATCAGACGGGATAAACCTTCATGGTGCAGAATGCCCATGAGATAGTGCTGTTGTTGTGCTTTCCTGATGACTTCTTTAAATCCATTCTTCACCGGATGTCTCTCCATGTCTCCTTTGTATTGCACTTTTTTTTCCCAGCAACCTTCCCTAGCCAAGTCTTCTTTTGAGCAGTGAGCTGGCCCTCGTCCTTAGACTTCTTAATCTTTGACGTTGTTTTGGTGCTCTCCTTATTTCTTGAGTCTCATATCCTCTTAGGTACCACTCTTGAGATGTAATGAGAAATATTATCTATATATTTTTATTTCTCCTTGTTACATGCTTGTGTTCTTGACATGCATATCATATACATGAATGTGAGACAAGATAACTATCATTCCTGCATAGCATAATTATTTGATGAATTTTCATGTGATTTGGATTTTCCACTAACTCTTATAATTTTGCTTGCATATATACCTTAAGTTGGTAGTCATGAGATCTTATCTATTCACACACACTCTTTAGGAAGCTAATTATTGTAAGTCACAAAGTGTTTTTTTTATCTCTAGTTATTATGTTATGACCATTTGGTCCTTGACTAAGATTGACCTATGTCTGTGGTTTACCTTTAGATGCTTTCCCTTATCTCGTTCGGCACTTGAATGACCGCCTGTTGTAGGTGTAAGTCGTTACTCTGTGTGAGGAACCGCCTACGTTCGGTGTAAGTCGTCGTTCCCGCGTCCCCTTTGATAACAAAAAATATACATATCTTTATTGTCTATAACTCCCTTTTGTGTTAATCACAATTATAAAAAAAAATATATATTATGTGTGTTTCTTTAGCCTAATTACGGCTTGGGTTTAAAATTGGGCAAGAGTTCACGTGTGTGCCTCTTGGTTAACGAGATCAAGATTTGTGCTTATATCTTAAGGTACAAATATTTTGGATTTTTCTTCTAGGTTCAAGCAGATGATTCATCACCTTATTATTGGACTTGTTCCCATCTTGTGCCTTTCCAAGCATCTTGATCCCTTGCACGGAGTTCACCATTCACCTTAAATAGGAAGTTGACATGAACCTCTTAGACTTGAGTTAATGCTTGCAGATTATATATTGATTCATTGATTATCAAATTTTCATGCATATCTCTCAAATCTTATGTGCTTCTGTATGTCTCTTGGTGGACTCTTACCTCACCGTCATGCTTATAATATGCACTTCTCCTCTATATGTTGTATATTTTTCATCTTTTTTTGCATGATGTTCTCCGTGGGTATCCTCGGGTTGAGGAGGAGATATTTAGAGACTATCTATGTGAGTATTAACACATTTTCTTTTAAAAAGGGGTGGTTGCTCAACTCAAGGGAAGGGTGCTCGTAGGTGGAATTTCTGGCGCACGAGCGCTCTAATCACGCTCGAATGCCTATGTCATTTATACATGTCAAATGATAAGACCTTTCTCTGTCGCTTACATTTTCCCTGTATCTCACGATTTCCCCATGTGCTACCTTATCTGCCATAGTCATCAACTATCGTCTCCTTCAGCGAATCCTTCACTCTCTCTCTCTCTCTCTCTCTCTCTCTCTCCTGTCAACTTCAGTTCCCATGGATAACTTAGGCGCTCCTCCTCAGATACGTCAGATTGCCATCATCCGTGGACCCGTAGGAGAACCGACCATCGGGACCACTGTCGCCCACCTTGAGAGGTTAACCTTCCATATGGACTCATGATTTGATGAATTCAAGCGACGCTCTCACACTTTTGAACACCAATTCTATGTCTTGTGAGTTACTCATGAAGATCTTCGAAGCGATGTAACTGGTGGACAACATCATCTTCATCATCACATGTCTTCCCTTCATCAGTCTTTTTATACTGTTTGGTCCCAAGTTAGAGATCTTGAAGTCCATATCCAGATCCTTGAACAACACATCTAAGACCTCCCCCAGGACCCTAGTATTCCAAGCAATGGGTAGAACAAGGACATCCCTCCTCCTTAAGTAATCTGACATCCCCCCTTTACATTTTTCAGGACAAAAGGGGGAGAAATGTTTGTGTTAGGGAGAGAAGTTGTTGGAAGTCTTCTGGCTTTTGGTTAGGGGGAGAAGTCATTATCCTTATGTTTTGATATATTCGGATATGTATCAAACTCTTGTGGCGTTTATGACTAGATATATAATATGACTAGTATATGCTTTCTTTACTATTTATATTGGTCACTATGTTAATGAATGACTTTATTACTTGCAATTTTTCCCTACCTTAACTCTCTTAATCTATATTTATGCTTTATTTATCATATCATATATATGCTTTGTGTTGGTTTTGAGTTTTCTGTGCAGTGAGCAGGTACATGCTGTTTATACAAACCTTACTCTTTAGATTAGGATCTCGAGTATAAGTGAGTTGATGGTTCTCATGTATTCTCATAAATTTCTCTTATTGTATAGATATGTTTATTTTAATGGTTTTGTCCCGGAAATGCCAAAGGGTGAGATTGTTAGTATTTTAGCTATTCCCGGTTAAGTACAAAACCATTGTGTCATTACATTTTACTTTGGAGTTAGTATTGTTAGGATAGTATACTTAAAAGCCATGCTTTTATGTATTTTATTATTCGGGGTCCCGGCATATTAATGAGATTCAATTGAGATGATATGTATATTCGGTTTCATATTTATTTTATATATGATGTATGTATGCATTGTCCGTATATCTTGTCCAGTATTTAAATTGTCGCCTGAAGCGGAGAAGATCGGGTCAAAGGTTCTAAAAAATATACAAGGGGCTCACGACCACAATGGACCCGGACTATCCATTGGGACGGTTGTAGCACATCGTTATATTAGCAGGTCTTGGTTAGGTCGAAAGGATCGAGTCTCGATCTTCGGATTTGAGTTTCGAGCTCGATGTGTTAGTACACTTGGAGTGTATTGAGTGGGATCAATAGGATGATCAATTCTATATTGACTATATTAATTGATCCACATCCTATGTTATCAACGATTTCACGGTCTCTTAATCCCGACGTTATTGATCGAATCATGTTCGGATAGTGATCAATACTTTGAGTCACCAATGGCTGAGATTTCTTTGGCGAGATCAATATGACTGGTGGGTTGGGTACTGGCATTATTCGTTTGATGGTTGATAATCATCTGACGGACCCCACGTTAGAAATAATAAAGGTTGAGGAGTTCCCCCTCATGAGCTTGCTTATAAGTTTGATTATGCTAAATCTGGCCAGTGGATCTTTTGATCCGGTATATCAATAAGTTAAGCGGTGCAGTTGCGAGGATAAGAAGATTTTCGAACTGGGTTGTCAATAACCTAATTCGATTATTGGGAATCCATATCTTAAACGTGGGGAGATGACAATGCATCTGGTAATTGGAAACTGGAGACATAATCCGAGTTTAGGGTAAGGAGTTCAGTCAGGGCCTTTAGTGGAATAAATCTAGCTCGTGCGAGAATGGACTAACTCGGGGGTTCAGTTAGGGATATCAGGTATTCTCGTACGGTTAGCCCGTGTCCTATACTTCCTCGTGATCCCTCACGTAGTCCTTTTATATGCATGAGATTTTGCGAAGTTTCGGTATTTATTTAATTTAATTCGATCGTCATATTTATTGCCGGGACGTTTGAGGTATTAAATTAAATGTTCGGGGGCATTTTCGGTATTTGGCACATCTAGGGATTTATCCATAGGTGGACGGCCCTAGAGAGTGTATTTGCTTAATTATTTATTTAGATATATTTTGTATGTATCTTGGATAGAAATTAATAACACATGGATATATTCTCTAGGAGAGATTTTAGGAAGCTAAAGATTTTTTCTCCTTCCCTCCTATTTTCTCTAAGTGTGGCCGGCCCTAATGGGTGTTATTTTAGTGTATATTTTATATATTT
>JAULLD010424904.1:0-10688 GCA_035668095.1 Sarracenia minor
TTATGCTCCGGATAGGCCGTGCCAATATCTTAGATAGAATATGCCTTGTTTACATGTAAATCTCACTTTCTTGAATTTTATACTGGTCATGTCACGGTAGGATTTGAATCTATTAAATGCTAAATAAAATAAGAAGTTAATCGAAACTAGAAAATCAAATAAAGGTGGATTCTAACATGAGGTTGATTCTTTCTTATCTTAAATCTTTTAAATCTTATTTGTAAGCTTACTATAATCAAACTAGAAGTACAAGTAGTGAATTAAATAGAATTTTTAATATAAAAATACAAAATCCTTTTTAAATATTTTAAGATTGAATAATTTGTGATATTTCGATAGCTTGCCTATTTTCCTCGTGGGGACGATCCGGACTCAGCACTAGCTACTTGTTAGTGAGGATTTTGGTATAAACTAATAGTAGGAACAACACAGCTATCAGGTGACCAGCAGCCCGTGCGGAAATGTTGTGTAACCTTTCTAAGGGAGCCTAGTATGCGTGAAACCATGACTATCACATAGACATAGGTGGGAAACCCTGAGGATCAAGAACGGCTACAGCCCACCTAGAAGTTAGAAGAAATGGTGATCGACAAAGAAAACGAATCCAAAATGGTCAAGCTGGGAACGCAATTAACAACTGACCTAAAAAAGTCTTTAAGGGAATTCTTTTCTGAACACAAGAATGTCTTCGCATGAAGCAACGCTGATATGCTAGGAATAGATCCTGCAATCATGGTTCACCACCTCAATGTGGACCCATGTATGAGGCCAATCAAACAAAAGCAAAGAGTCTTTACCCAGGAAATACATGAAGCCATCCTGGAAGAAGTGAGTACTTTTGCGCTCTCTGTTGTTTTGAGTTCCACAATGGAAGGAGCACTAGACTTGTAATGTTCGTTTCTTAGTCTTCTGCTTGGCCTTTCCATGCTTTGTTATCAGTAGCTTTTTTTCAAGTGGAGCTGAGTTCTGCTAGCTGCTTGCTAATTGTTGTTATCAACGGATTTATTGTGATAGTTGGTGTGTTACTAATCTTCGGATTTAGTAGCTGTATCGACCTTTTGGTGCCATTTTTTGGATGATATTTCTGCTTCTCGGTGTTGATCTTTGGCCTGTTTGCTGCTATTTTTCAGTGGTTTCTTTGTTTGTTTCCCCTGTCGTTTGGTGCTGCTGGTCTTAGGCTGCTTTGCTGCCGTTTGGCTTTGCTGCTCCTTCGGTGTAGTTCTCCGATTGTTTCTCCAGTTTGTGCTGATGAAGCCCTTTGGATTAATTCGGGCTTTAGGTTCAGGTGAGGCTATACATGGCCTTTGCCATTTCATGATTTCATGTTGGTTGTTTATGCTTCTTCGGTAAGCTCCTGGTAGTATGGTCGCTTAGTTTAGCTTGTATAGCTTTTGTTTGTTATCTTGGTTTCTTAAAGTTGTTGTGCTGGGCGTTAGTTTTGTTTTTGTTTGGTTTTCTTCTGGTTAGCGTTGTAATTCCTGGGGGATGCCCCTTATAGGCATGTAAATTTTTTTTTTCTTTATGTTACAATTAGTTACCCAAAAAAAAAAAGAAGTGACAGAAGAAAGCCGGTGCGTTCATTAGGGAAGTGAGCTACCCAGATTGGCTAGCTAACGTGGTTATGGTTAAAAAGCCCAATGATAAGTGGAGGATGTGTATTGGCTTCACTAATCAGAACAAAACCTACCTAAAAGAAAGCTACCCCCTCCGTAGAATAGTTTTACTGGTGATTCCACGGCAGGCCATGAACTGCTCGGCTTCATGGACACGTTCTCATGCTACAACTAGATATTGATGCATATTCCTGGTTAAGAAAAGACCTCATTTATCACACTAAAAGGCCTTTACTATTATCAAGTCATGTCCCCCGAGCTCAAAAACGCAAGGGCTACCTACCAGCACCTAGTCTACGTAATGTTTGAAAAGAAAATTGGTGGCAACATGGAAGTCTATGTTAATGATATGCTGGTCAAAAGTAAAACCATCGACCAACACTTAAGTGATCTTGTAGATGTCTTCCATATACAGAAGCAGCAAGAGATGAAGCTCAACCCAGTGAAATGTGAATTTGTGGTATCAGTGTGAAAATTTCTTGGCTTTATGGTCAATTAGAAAGGAATAGAAGCCAATCCCAACAAAATCAATGCTATAAAAGAGATGCAACACCCTGCTAAAACAAAGGATGTACATCGCCTTACACGGAGGGTGGCCACACTTAATCATCGTGTCTCAAGGGCAACAAAAAGATGCTTACCTTTCTTTAAAATCCTAAAGAATGTTTTTCTTTGGATGAAAGACTACGGTTGGGCATTTGTGGAACTCAAGGCCTACCTAGCCAACCTGCCCTTACTCTCGAGTCCGATTGTGGGAGAAGAATTGTATCTTTAATTGCTAATACAAAAAATGACAATAAGTGTAGCACGGATCAAGAATGAGGTAGGCCAACAAAGGTCAGTTTACTACGTTAGTAAAACTCTCATGGGAGCAAAGACTAGGTACCCTAGTTTTGAAAAGCTAGTTTATACCCTTATTGTTTCATCTAGGAGGCTGAGACCCTACTTCCAGGCCCATGTAATCACGGTATTCACTGACCAAACGTTAAATAAAGTTCTCCTAAAACCAGAAGTATCTAGTAGGTTAGTTCAATAGTCTATAAAGTTCAACCAGTAAGTCATTGAATTTAGATCTAGAATGACACTAAAGGGGCAAGTGGTTGTGGATTTTATAACAGAGTTTACTGGAGCCGACCAGCCCCATGATGTTCACGTAATGCTTGATCATCCATGTAATTCAGATACCAACCCACAAACACACGGGCTTACTGATCAGGCCATCATCAATAGCAATGAGTAACCAAATAGAATCATCGACAGACTAAAGTGTGGATAATGAACATCGTCAGCTTATCCAAGAGAAATACAGGTCGAGTAGGACTAACGTTGATCTCCCCACAAGGGGACCATTTCAAGCATGCTATCAAGTTGAAATACCATGTGACAAATAATGAGGTAGAATATGAGGCCTTGGTTACGGCATTGAAAATGGCAGAAGCATGTGGAGCGTTACAAGTATTAATGGATATGGACTCTCAACTGGTAGAACAACAAGTTAATGGGAGGTATGAAGTCAAGAATGATAAGCTGAAATAGTACAAATCTTTGGTAGATTCTTTAATCCAAAAGTTTGAAGTCGTCGAAGTCAACCAGATGCAATAAACAAGAAACGAAGAGCCTAATCAGTTCTCCCAGTGGGCTTCAGGAAACGCAGAATGGACATGCGGCGAGGTAATAATTGAAGTAGCATCTCACCCAATCATAAAACAACATGGGGACATCTTACCAGTCACAGCGTCTGAGGAAGCTAATGGGCAAAGCCCATCCTCAACTTCCTCCGATCCGAAGAGCTCCCAAAAGATAAGACGGAAGCCCGAAAACTCTGGTTCAGAGCAGCCCGGTATATTGTGATTGGAGATGTGCTATATTAGAGAAGCATGTCTATGCCATACCTAAGCTGCTTAGCCGATCAAGAAGCCTAGTATGTGATGAGGGAAATCCACGAAGAAGTATGTGAGAACCACTCTAGTTATAGATCGCTAGTTAGAAAAGTTATCAGAGTAGGGTACTACAAGCCCACCGTGGTCGGGGACGCAAAGACTTTCATGGCACAATGTGACAAATGCCAACAATTTGCCAAAGTCTCCCATCAACCCCCATCGGAGTTAACGGTTCTCACCGCCCTCTAACTATTTGCTCATGGGGCTGGATATTGTTGGTCCCCTCCCTGTAGCAAAGGGACAAGTGGAATTCTTATTGGTAGGAATTGATTACTTCACTAAATGGGTGGAAGCCCAATCCCTGGCCAAAATCACTAAGTAGAACGTCACTCAATTTGTTTGGAAGACAATTGTATGAAGGTATGGCATCCCCAAGGTCATCGTCCCCAATAATGACAAACAGTTCGATAATAAAAAAGTTTAGTGAGTTCTACGGAGAGCTTGCCATCGAACTACGGTTCGCATCACCAGGCCATCTTCAGTCCAACGGGCAGGAGGAGGTCACCAACAAAACGTTATTGAAGATCATCAAAACTAAATTAGAGAACTCGAAGGGGTTGTGGGTAGAAGAACTCCCAAAGGTCCTCTAGGCTTACAGGACGATGGACAAAACTCCCATGGGAACTACACTATACCTGCTGACCTACGGCTATGAAGCTGTCATCCATGTGGAAATTGAGCTAAATAGCACGAGAACGAGAAATTTTGACTATGCTGGGAATGAGCGAGAACTTTGTATAGATCTGGACATTATTGAAGAAAAAGAAAGGGAACTATCATCCATGCGTACTATCGCTTATCAAGCAGGATGAAGAAATATTACAACACACGTGTCAAAGAATGAAATTTTCGACCAAAGGACCTAGTATCACGTAAGGTCATGCTCACCATTAAGAATCCCTCTAATGGGAAGTTGAGACCTACTTGGGAAGGACCATATGTCATCAAGGCCCAGGCCGAAAAGGGCTCATACGGGCTTCAGAACATGTAAGGATAATATCTCGTCCACCTGTAGAATGTTGAATACTTGTAAAAATAATATCCCTAAATGGAAGGTAAGCCAGTTGTATTTTAATTTAGTGTTACAAGGAAGAATGTAAGAATTATCATTAAACTCACTAAACTTGTTAAAAATTCATGTCAAACATTTTACCCTTATCTATTTCATTTCCAAGAATGTTATTTATGAATGCTCTACTTGCTCTGTCAATGTCAAGAGGATTTCAGGAAAATAGTTGAAGACCCCAGTGCCCAAGGGCATGACTGATCATAAGATTGATCAGCTAGGGCTGGTCAGCAAACTAGCCAGTCTTAGGAGGAAATCAAGGCCCCTGTGACCAAGGGCATGACTGATCACGAGATCGATCAATTAGGGCTGATCAGCCAAATGGCCAATCCCATGAGGAATTAAAGGCCCATGTGCCCAATGGCATGGCTAATCACAAGACCAACCAGCCATGGTTGATCAGTCAAATGGTATGTCCCAAGAGGAATGAAAGGTTCCTGTGCCTAAGGGTATGGTGGATAACAAGATCAATCATCTATGGCTGATAAGCCAACTGGTCAGTCCTAGGAGGAATTGAAGACTCATGTACCAAAGGGCATGACTAATCACGAGATAGATCAGCTACGGCTGGTCAGCCAACTGGCCAGTCCTAAGAGGAAATCAAGGCCTCTATGCCCCATGGCATGGCTGATCGTGAGATTGATTAGGCATGACTGATCATCTAAACGGTTAGTCCCATGAGGAATTGAAGGCCTATGTGCCCAAGGGCATGGCTACTCACTGGATTGATCAGCCATTATTGATCATCCAAATGGTCGAACTCAAGAGGAATTGAAGGCCCCTTTATCCATAGGCATGGCTGATCATAAGATCGATCAGCCAGGGCTAATCATCCAATTGGTCAATCCCATGGGGAATTGAAGCCCCATGTGCCTAAGGGTATGGTTGATCACAGGATCGATCAGCCAGGGTTGATCAGAATGTTTAGTCCTAGAAGGAATTGAAGGCCCATGTGTCCAAGGGCATAGCTGGTCACAAGATCGATCAGTCAGAGCTGGTCAGCCAACTAGCCGGTCCGGGGTGGGAGAAAAAATGCGAAGTTAAAATTCTCAACAAACACATCAAGGCTAATAAGAAAAAAGTTGAGAGCATTGGCAAAAGGAAAAACAATACCCAACAAGAAAGAAGACAAGAACCAAGGCTAGAGCGACTAACACCTAATAATGCAATTGAACCAATCAACAGGAAAACAAAATATTGGGGAACAACAAAAGCATAACCTATTCGTGAGCCTGGGGAGTCAAATTGCTCCTAACACATGCAATAGATGAACATTGTTGTTTAAAAGAAAAATTATATCACACACCAACAAGGCCTAGGGAGTCAAACCACTCCCAACACAGACCAACAATCAACTAGAAATATTCTTATTTTGATGAAGTATGGTCACACAAACAAAAATATAATCACTTGTGTTCAAGGATTGGGTTCGACCACATCTTGAGCCACTAAAGCATTGGGTTCTTCTGGCTTAGTAAGGTCAACGACCTGGGCCCGTTCCTCCAATGGGGCTTGCTTCACTTCTACGTCCTGATCGACTAAGACCTACCCCACCTCTATCCCATCTTGAGCTTGGGTTCGCACATCATCATCAAGGACTAATGTGTCATCTTGTAACAGATCGACCCCTATTAATAAATTAATCATTTTCCACCGATTTTCAGCTTATCAGTAATCATATGACAAGGGTTTAAATAGTACAAGATACCCCCATATTAGTATAAAAACCACCTAAAACAAATCACATCACCTGAATTTTAGAAAATTTTACTAGGGTGGATCTGCTTTAGACACTAATGAGCCACACTTTGTACCTAATAAACACCTATGCAAGATTAATATCATAAGCAATAAGGGAACCCAGAAAACATGAGCAAGCTTATAAATGAAAGCTAACTACACAGCAGAATAAACATACAATAAGAGCACCCGGCACAAATCCTGAATCATGCAACCATGATAAAGCAACCAACCCGTAATCCTCAGCAGACATGCAACAAATGGAAATGGCCTTAAAGCCTTACATTATATCATAAAGAAATATATTAATCCAAAATGTAAATCTAAGAACTTTTGCATGCGATCAATATATATATCTCACTCCATCCGCGAATCGGACAAGCTACAGCATCATCAAGCATCCTCCAATGCTCTGTCGCTAATATCTGAAATATTGTTTTAAAACAACATGTGCTCATTGGCTCGTAGAATATATGATAAACCATGAATGTATGAATAGCATGTGAGGATAGATATGCAACGGTTATAAATGTAAAATATTTATAGGAAAAACACCATTTTTCCCTCATAAAACTCAAGTCTGCATAACTATTTTGTAAAAACCCGTTTTACAAATAAGCCCCACGTCAATCCAACACATAAGCCACGATATCGTGATGAATATAGGCTAAGTCCCATATCTTAACTTATATTCATCAACATGTTCAACCCATTCATCAAACACATGTATGTGTATATATACATATATATATATATATATACACACAGCATAATGAATACAAGCTAAGTCACGTAGCTCGACCTATAAACATTAACACGTACAACCCAATAGCACCGCAATGAATATAGGCTAAGTCTCATACCTTAGCTTACAAACCTTATCATGTACCAACAAAAGTGACGATTTAATCCCGTTATTTACACTAGGTTAGCCCCGAGATGTTATTTAATATCGTGTTTTTGTAGTATTTTTGTGATTAGACATGTTTTGAGAAGGAATCGTGAAACAATAACAAAATAGTAACAAAAAAAGTAAACAAATAAAACAAGACTGAAAATGAAGAAAAGTCCAAGACTAGAACCATCCCCATCCGGACTCTCTTCACAACATTCCGGACTTTCATCACCACCACCGTCATGACACAAGCTAACACCGTCTGGACACTCGCCAATTCTGTCCGAATGGTGGGTCGCCAACAAAGTCATAATCCGAGAAAGACTCCAACATCCTGAGATCTATAAATAAACCCCAACCCCCAGCATTTCTGACAATCCAGTCCAGTGACGAAAACACCCTACTTCTCTGAAATTACGCTTTTGACCCCTCCGAGCCAGTACTAGAAAATCCAGCCCTCGACAAGAAGCTGCCGACTAACATCAAAAACAAATTGAAGATGATTTCCGCCCCGACCATGCGTGGATAAGGTCCTTTGTCTACCTCGGGTTCTGATAAAGCCCGAGTTTGATATTTTAGGAGTAGATTTATTCTATTATTTTATTTTAGCCTTTTATATTGGATTCGTTATGCAACTATTATATCCACGACGTATTTTATCGTTGGAAAAATATTTCTTTTCTAATTAATTAATATTCTATTTAATTTTTCTATGATTGTATTAAATGTATGTTGTATAACGGTGCTTTTTAGTTAATCGAAGATTAAATATGAGATATTCTATTCCATGGGTAAGACGAGTCGTACTCCGGACGAGTCGTGCTATAATTCTGAATAGGGTATGTCTTATTTAATATTTGGGATTTTAATTGTATAACTTGAAATATTTTATACTATTGACGAGACGAATTATGCTCCGGATAGTACGTGCCAATGTCTTAGATAAAAAAAAAGCTTTGTTTGCATGTAAATCTATTTTTCTTGTTATACGTATTGGTCATATCACAGTAGGATTGAATCTAATGAAGGCTAAGTAAAATAAGGAATTAATCGAAACTAGAACTCTAGGCAATGGTGGATTCTAACCCGTGGTAGATTTTTTCTCCAACTTAAACTTTTTATTATTTGTTAGTTTAATCTTAGTTAGCTAGAAGTGGTGGTTTTAAATAATTCTTTTTATAAAATACAAGATTTATTTATTAATTAAATTAAGAATCTTTTGAGATTAAATAATGGGGAAAAACTTCCGTTTGCCAAATATTCCTCGTGGGAACGATCCTGACTTTCCGTTAACTACCTAGTTAGTGTAAATCTTGATATAAACTTGATACGGGACGACACATCATCAGTTTTTGGTGCCGTTGTTGGGGATTAATACGGCTAAAATTTCTTTAAATGATTATTTAATCTGAAATTTTTTTAATTTAATTATTTTTTTATTTTTCGTCCTGATTTTTGGATTTTTCGTTTTTATGTTGAAAAACAGAAATTCACAAAATCGAAACACCGCCATTGTCTGGACTTTATGTGATTCCGTCCAGACACTGACTGGTTTCGTCTGTACTCTTCTTTTCTATCCAGACGGATTTTCACCAGTAAGCTTTTCCTGCTTTTTTTTTCTGGAAATCATTGGTGTATGCTTTGTCGTCGTTCCCTGCTGTGTGACTTAGTACCATTTGATTCCCAAATAGAACACACTTGTAGACTTAACCGAGCGACTACGAGAGCATCCCCTTTCCCCTGATCTTTCGCATCTCTATGCACACCTATAATGGCTAAAGGTCATAACATTAACCTTGCCAATAATCGATAGAATGATCAACCCGACCAAGCTGATATGCAACTCAAGGCTTTGATGGAATACTACATTCCAACATCCTATGAGTCTGTTACCTGTATAGTGTCACCGCACCTTGGGGTCGGCAACTATGAAATGAGGTCCAACCTTTTACAACTGCTCCCTCTATTTCACATACTGAGTAATGAGGACCCCTACAAGCACATTGACAAGTTCTTAGAAATCTGCTCGACAATAAGACTTAGCAATTTCTAGACGAGGCCAAACACTTAAAGTTGTTCCCATTCCCTCTCCGAGATAAAGCCAGGCATTGGATTAAGTCTTTGGAACCTAACACCATAACAACTTGGGCCAAGTTTCAACAAGAATTCCTCCAGAAGTTCTTCCTCATAGGTAAGACCAATCAGATCCGTAGAGCCATAACAAGTTTCACTCAATTAGAGGGTGTAACTTTCCATGAAACCTGAGAACGACTGAAGGAGCTCATTAGGAGTTATCCCCACCATCAAGTCTAAAATGGCAATTAGTTTAGAACTTTTACGAAGGTCTACTGCCCCAGTATCGTCAATGCGTCGATACCTCATGCGGCGGCGCATTCATGATGAACAATGAGACAGACACATGGGCTCACTTGGAAAATCTAAGCTGATGATGCTTACAACACCAAGCGTCAGTATCACGCACTGATAGGAGGATGACTCAGAAAACACGTGGACTTTACGAGGTCAACAAGAATGTAGATCTTTCCAACCAAGGAAAGTCCATCACGGAAAAGCTTGATTAACTATTGATCAACGGACTACCTGTAGCTCAACCAACCCCACCAAACATGCAAGATGTTTGTGCCCTGTGTGCTAGCTTGGCCCACTATGTCGCCCTTTAATTGAACAATTCCCTAATTTTGTCCAAGAGCAAGCGAATGCTGGTCAAGGATTCTCCTGACCAGGCAACGACCCTTACTCTAACACTTAAACCCTAGCTAGAGAAGCCATCCAAATTTTGGTTGGAGGAATCAATAGCAACCAGCTGGACCACCGCATATTCAGGCTCCTAGGCCTAGGCCTGTCAAAACCGCCTGGCCCGATCGGGCGGCCCGAAAACCCGGCCCGAGCCCGAGTATGCATGGCACCTGGCTGGGCCATGCATCTCCGGTCTGAAACCCGGCCCGAAGCACGAGCCTAAAGCCCGCCCAAGCCCGAGCCCGAAGGCCAACGGCTATTTTTCTGGCCGTTGGGGAATTTTTTTCAAAAAACCAGGCGGGCCCCGCCCGAAGAGTAACGATAACATATTTGATCTTGTCCGTCCATTTCAAAATCAATTTCGATGCAATGGTCCTGATTAAGTAGCCGTTAGGCCCGACCCGACCCGGCCCGATCGAATTAATTTTTTTAAAAAAAAATCGAAAAAACACTATAAATACCCCCTCCTCCCCTCCCTCAAACACATTTGCATTTTTCTCATTTCTCAAACTCTCTCCACTCTGGGGGATGAGTCATTTCTAACTACCGATGCAGCCTACACCCGACATTGGTTGAAGCCCTAATAATTATGTACGATTCTGGACGCGCGTCGCGGCGGGTTCAAGATCAAAACGAGAGAGAAATGCCACAATCCGACTTGGAGGTGATCTGTTTGA
>JAULLD010425014.1:0-10682 GCA_035668095.1 Sarracenia minor
TATATATATTTTATGGGGTTTAGGAAGAAAATAATTGATTATTATTATTTTCTTAAAATTACATAAGATGATATATATATATATATACATGTAATTATAGAGAACAAACCCTAGCCCCCATTCTTTCATGTTGCCGCCGCCCCTATGCCTCTCCTCTCTCTTGTTTTTCAAGTCTTAGGAGAGTTCTTGTGTGTTTTGAAGCCAAGAAGGTTCACCTCGGATCGGTGCCCACACGTCGGAGGTGAACACGTGCACGGGATATACGTGAGAAGGTCGTGGGCTGGTCTCACACGCGTCGTGGATTTTCAGCGGTGGATTTCGACATCCCCACGTAGGTATGATTGTTGTCCTTGTATGTTTAGCATGATAGATTTCACGAAAAACGAGCCGCGGTTGATTTTATTGAAAAACGCTTCCGATTTACGCAAAAACCCAACAGTCTGCTCATATGTTCTTCATCTCTATCCTATAAAAGGACATTTGGTTTAGCCTTGAATAGAGATTCACATCTCTCGCAAGGTCACATGTTCAACAACTAAAGATCAAACTCCAAACTATAATGAAATGATCTATGTTTGTTGAAGAATATCTTCAACAAATCAAAATCTTGTCAGATCAGCTAGCGTTAGCCTCATCAAGAATTGAGGATGAAGATCTAGTTTTATTCACTCTAATGGAACTACCATATGAGTATAACTATTCAAGACCTCAATATGAACTTGATTTGGAGTCTTGTTCATGGAAAATTTCACATCTCTTCTCCTATTTGAATCCATTCATATAGAATCTATTGTCCCGAAATAGCCATCATCTGATATAACCGTAGCATTCAATTTTGCAAGAACAGGTTTTAACAATTCTCGATTGGGTTATTCTAATCATAGAGGGAGACATAATTTCAGAGGTAATAATCGAGGAAGAAATTCCAATAGAGGAAGAAATTTTTACCACAAATTTTTTTCTCAAAACTCAAGTTCGTATCTTGTGTGCCAATTCTATGGAAAGCACAACCACACAGCAGCAGAATGCTACCATAGGCATGACTACTCTTATCAAACTCCATCTCACCTTTTGTCTTTGAATCAAGCTAGTTCTTCTAAGGCTCTTTTGACTACAAAGGACAAATCAGATACCACTAGCAACTAGTTTTTAGACACAGGCGCAACCGATCACATTACAAATGATTTGAATAACCTACACATGAGCCATCCCTACCCTGGAAGTGATAAAGTCACAGTTGCAAGTGGAGGGCCTTTACCAATTCATAATTTAGGTGACAGAATTCTTCAGATTCCACAAGGCTTTATTATGCTCAAAAATGTTCTGCATGTGCCTAATATCAAAACAAATTTGCTATATGTTCAAATGCTACTATTAGACATCAATTGTGTAATCATCTTCGATGCAACTTTCATAATTTAGGACAAAGTTACCAAGGCTATCATCTACAAAGGTTCTCTGAATAAAAGCTTGTATCAATTTCAACAAAGCAAGAATTCAGACATTTTTCCTACAATTTTGAATAAAAGAAGCTTCTAGATTTCTTCCTCAACCGAACAATCCAAATTTTGGCATAACAGGCTTGGACATCCCTGCAATAAGAAACTGAAGAAGGTTCTGAATAAATTCCAGTCCAATGTATCAAACTCCTTTGATACATAGGTTATCAATCACTATGCCCCTATGCACCGAGTTCACTATTCACTTTTGATAGAGAGTTGACATGAACCGTCTATACTTGAGCTGATTCTTACAAAATGGTATATTGATACGTAGGTTATCAATTTTACATGCAAATTCCTCAAGTTCTATGTGCCCAATAGAGTTGTTTTGTTGAGGCTTATCTCACCTTCATGCATAAAATATGTAATTTTAATTCTTGTATGCTGTTTATTTATTTTTTACATGCTTTATAGGTGAGTTTGGGTTAAGGGGGAGAGCTTATGGAGAGATTTTGTCGAGTATTAGAGAGTATCTATGAGTTCTCTGAACTCATTGTTGTGAGAGGGAGTGTTTCCCTGGAGTTATTTTTTGCTACTTAGCTAACACTTGGTTTATTTTCGTCAAAAATCACTACCTGTGTACAACGCTTGCTAAGTGCTTTAAAAACGCTTGAGCTCTATGCGCACCAGTGCTCCTGAAGCGCTCAAGGGCCTCTGGGTCAGATTGGGTTTGAACAAAAGTTATATTCGTCTTTCCCTCTTGCCATCTCATATCCCTCCGTCTCTCTATCTCCTTGCGATTGCCGACCTGTATCTAAACATTTTGTGTCTGACACTTCTTTATCCCTAGTCGCCTAAGACCTAGTCGTGTATTCACACTGCACTATCGATCTTTGTCCATGATCCACCTCAATTCAACTAGGTTTCAAGGTTAGGTTTCTATCTTGCCTTAAGGGTATTCTCATTCGTGACACACACATCACAAAGATTCCGGATTAGTCCGATGATCTCATCTCCTATCGACGCCTTTCTTGCCATGATTAACATTACCAATTTGACGACCTCTACTTTCTCATTGCTTTCACTTCTCATCTCTCTAAGTCTGAGTGGTTACCATTTCTATGAATTTTGGGTTCACGGCCTTCTCTGTCTGTCCTTTTCAACCCGTGACCATTTGACCAATCGGTTACATTACTCGATGATGTCTAGATATTCTAGGCACATCATTTCCAGCCACACTATTTTTGATGATGCTTCTTCCACTGATCATGGGTCTACTCGTGTTGAGCCTTCTCATCTTCCTTGCTGGAGGACAGGGGTCCTCCAGTAGTAGACATGGGTCCCGACGTAGAAAGAGGACTATCTCTGAGTCATAGAACTCTGATCGCATCCCTACTGTTACGACTCAAGCATCCTACTCCACGATTGTCTGGCATCAAATTCTCAAGGAGAGGAATATCCTTTTTGCCATCTTTACTCCGATTAGGCTCAGGGATTAGATTGAGTGCCATGGTTGGCTAGGGATCGAATTCGTCCATGGGGTAGTCTATCCGGAGATTGTCTAGGAATTCTACTCCAATGTGACTAAGATTGAATTGGAGACTCCTTCCCTTATGGTCACCATCCCGAGTCATCGACTCATCGTCTCATTGAAAGACATTGCATCGATATACCAGATATCTCGAGTTGTCGCACCCAAGTATCCGTTTTGTACGTAAGCTCATCTCGTTCAATCTGAAGTCTCTTGAGAGTTATCCAATGGGGTTTTTAATGATGAGGTTACTCTTCTGCAATGTCATCTTGTTTCCTATTATCACTCACTACATTTAATCGTAGCCTTGGTCATTGATCCCACTGGGCATATGCCTAATAACTCGGCCTAATGTGTCGATATTCTATATGCAATAGGCCATGGTTACTCTCTTAACCATGCCCATCAAATGTGATCTGTCATTATGGCTTACTCTCATCATCCTTCAGGTAGTGTTGGGATTCCCTACGCATCCCTTATCTATCACTTTTGCGTTGCCCATTCTGTGTGCCTGATCGACCAAGAGCCTAACATGTATTCGATGAGCAACATCACTTAGAAGTCTCTTTCGCGGTGCATTGCCCGTCTTCATCATGATGCTGTTGTCATTCAAGTAACTAAGCATATTCAGCTTGCTCCTCCATAATTAGTGCATGCGTTCCTTACCATTCACCCGGTTGTTGACAAGCCACACCACATGGCTCCATTGTCTCCACCGCATGATGCAGCTAACCTGCACATTCAAAGGTGCCTGTAAGTGTACCCATTCCGCCTATAAATGATGTAGAGCTTCCAGACCTGCCTGATATTCCTACTAGATAGCCAGAGGGGGCTATTATCCCTACCGATGTCATGAGCCAGATCCTTCATCACACCATCTCTAAGACACAAATGATAGCCCGATGTAAGGCTCGGCCAGAATATCCACAGTCTCATCGTCTCTGTTCAACAGTAGGTACAAACCCTATCCATTGGCCTCACAACGGTGGTTGAAAATCTTACAACTTTTGTTAATGAGTTTCGTCACATTGGTACTGACCCCCATCTCCTCCTATGAGGAAGAACGATATCTAGCCCTTAATGCTTTATCTATTATTCCTCTCACCTCTTCCTTCCCCTTTGTTTTTCCAGAACAAAACGAAGGAGAAGTTTTTGTGTTGGGGAAGAAGTAGTTTTGATATTATAGTTTTCATATTTTGATATATATCGAAATATATCAATAATCTTATGGTGTATATTGGCTTTTGATACGTTGACATGATATATAAACTTTCTAATTTTTGTGCATAATGTATGCTCGCTTTACTAGTTTATATAGGTCTCTATCTCATGCATTACTTTACTACCTGCACTATTTCCCTACCTTGATTACTCTTATCCCGTAATTATCTTGTTATTATATCACATATCTAATTCATGTAGGTTTTAAGTTTCCTGTGCAATGCGTAGGTACATGCTTTTTATATAAGCCACACCGATTAGATTAGGTTCACAAGCTTAAGTGAGTTTATGGTTCTCATGTATTCTCGTAGACTCCTTTTCATGTATAGGCTTGTTTATTTTAATGGTTTTGTCCTTCAAATGCTAAAGGTGGAGATTGTTACTATATTGGCTATTTCTGGGTTAGGCATAAAATTGTTGTGTGTGTACCTTTGATTTTGAGTGGTTGTGTCTAGGTCCTCCATTTAATTCAAAATTAATAGGCCCACTCTGAATCTTATACATGGTGTATGGCACCCATCACACACACCCATATGCATATTTCATTTAATTTATCACATGCTTTAGGGTTGGTTGTGTTTTTTGCTCCCTTAGAGAATTTATGGTTATACCATGAATTCTAAGCACTAGAGCCCGAATGGGGTTTAAACCCTCTAAGAGCATCTTCGAGTGCTCCAAGAGCGCTAGAACAGCATCGAGTGGTCAATATTACTCATGCCTTTCTCGATTAGCTTAGAGTTGAGATATTGAAGTACCCTTAGAGATCCATAGAGCGCTCGAGTGCCTATCATTTAATATCTCATTCTCCTTTGTCGAGAGTTCAGGATTTGTGGCGCCCGTAGGGCACCCATAGAGCGCTCACGCTCAACAGTGAAACCCTCCCCTTCTCTCATTAGTGCCGGCAGAAAAGGTCTGCTAACTTTAATTACGCTTGAAGAGCCCAGGAGCACTATGACACGCGCGTGGCGCGCTTGAAGAACACTTAAGCACCCATTTGTTTTTCTATAAAGACACATTTTAGGCTTTGAGAGACTTTCTCCCATCCATTTGGCTTTCTTTGAGGCTACTTCTCATTCCCTCTAGGCTTCCTCGAGCCCTTGTATTGAGTCCTCCATCAATCCCTTAAGATTTACTACAATCCAGGGTATTACAACTTCCTCTCATGGTAGATTATTTTCTTATCTATGTTATGTAGATCCTTATAGTTTCTTTGTTGTATCTTGATTATCTTTTGAATGACTTCACCTTTATTCATCTTTACATTCATAGCATATTGTATGAGGAGTTATTTATAGCCACCTTAGACTTTGAGATTTATGTTAGTACTACCCCCTTAGCCTTTGTTGTGTACACTTGTAGAAACTTAAGGCCTTGAGACTCATGATAGTCTCATGCCCTTGCATTTCGTTGTGTGTATTTGGAGCAACCTCGACATTAGAATCTCTATTTATGGTAGTTTTTACTCCCATGTTAAGGAAGAGTATTTAGACCACATTGGAGCGTAACGTAAAATATCCCTACTTCCTTTCACGGTATTTTTAGGAGTGCATCTTGGTTACCTTTTTCGTTCCACCATTTCATGACTACCACACTGTGAGGACTGAAGAACTCATAGATCAATGGAAGGGAGGCTATGCGACTTTGGAATAAAGAATGGGCTCATGTAGCTCTCAAGTTTGAGGATAGGTGACTGTGTTGGGTAACGGGTATTATTCCTAATCTAGTCAGTCTTGTAAACATTTTGATTTATAGTGCATAGTTTCTACCATGTGTCGGTGCCATGATTTTTATCTCATGGAGTTTTCCTACGGTTTTAAGGTATATCATGTTTATTTTATGGTTGTTGGATCTTAGCCTTTTTATAGCTTCATATCGATATATTTTATTAACCTTAACTTGTTATCTTATTAGGTTAGAAAAATAATTTTTTTTAAATTAATTGAAATTGATGTTTAAATTATCGACATCTAACCTATTCACCCCCTCTAGTTTAGATTAATCGGCTCATAGCTAATTTCCATACCCGATAGAAACCTAACTTTGTATTGTTGATGTAGCTCCCCGAGCACTGTTATAGATTTTGTAGCCACCATGGGAGAACCTTTCAATCTCCGTCTTTTAATAGCTCTAAGTTAACTCAACCAAAATCTGTGTGAGACAAGTGTAGTGTGTGTAATGAGATGGTTAACGAAACTAAACAACCAAGGCAAAAGAAAAAAACTATCATGTGAATTAGTTAAGATACCTTTGGTTGCTATAAATGAAGTCCATAAATTAAGCTTTGAATGCAAGGGTTATAGAAAAGTGAGACCTCTCAAACCTGTTTGAAAAATATGACTTAATCCTTAATTGTCGAAACTTATACCTCATATACAAAAATAGGGCTAAAATTTCAATGAAGGATAAAATCTATGAGGAGCGCTCGAGTGCCTTGCGAGAGCTCTACGAGTGAGCCTCGGCGTTCGCTAGGTTCTCGAGTGCTTTGCGAGCACATTTAATTTTTGTAAGCATTTCAAATGGTGCCAATGAAAATAAGTGAGAGGATGAAGGGAGCACTCGAGCACCTTACAAGTGCTCCAACACCATAACTCTGTACAAAAGAAAATTCTCATTTAAATTAGAGCACTCGCTATGCACTCATGCATTTGTGAGCTCAAATGCCATATTTTCCATAATTTAAATATTAAGTTATCTAGGGTATTATCCTACTCTCATGCATTCATTCTATATGTTCTAATGTGTGATAAATGATATGTGCATATGGATGTGCTCATTGGGTGAAATATACCTAGTACGAGGACTAAGATGAGTATAATCTGCACGAAGGACCTAGACTCAAACACCCAAAACAGCAAACAAAAAATAAAGATACGGCTACTGAGGTTTTATACTGAACACAAAAATTACAACTTTTACTAACAATCTCCTCATTTGGCATTTCCAACGTAAAACCGTCAAAATATAAAAGTCTATACAAGAAAAAGAAACTAAGAGAATATATGAAACACCAACTCACATATACTTAAGAATCTATACCGAACTGTATGGCATATAGTGACTGCATGGACCAGTTCACTACACAACAAACTCAAACACAAACGTAAAGTGGATATGTGGTATAACCATAAATAAAGAACTGTATGGCCAATGTAAACTAAGAAGTGTAAGAGCAGGGGATATCAACATGCATGTGATAGAGATATATATAGAACTAGAAAATCAAACATCTTATCATATCGTCAAAATGAGTCAGTTTGAGGTACCTAAAATAAATATACATGTCATACCCAAAAAATAACACCTCAACTGACAATAACCAATTATTACAATAAGCTAAACATGCTACTTTACTACAGGAAGAAACTATTTATTCTCCCCTTTTTTGTCCTGATGTGTAAAAGGGGAAAAATACATAATGTAGACATAAGAAAAATAAGTAAAAGCAAAAAATGTAGCTAATCCTCCTCCTCAGACAAGGACTCTGTGTCATAACCATGATGAGATTGCTGAGAGACTGCGGCGAGACCCTCTATAACTATGGTCATGCTAGTTGAAAAGGTGTGCAATTGTTGCTAAAAAGAAATCACTACATGGTCAATATACTTGAACCGGGCCTCAAATCGGGCCAACATCAGTGTCTAAATAGCAATATGATGGAGGATATTGGTCTGCAAATCGTCTGACAGGGCGTCGAACACTAAAGAACCAGGAGGGATGTTCGGCATGAAAAAGGTGTCAGGAGATCACCCTGAGGAACATTGGCTGCTGGATCTAGTGGCATGAGCTAAGTATTTGCTAGTGGGGCAATGGAGGGGCCATATGACGAGCTCATCAGGGGCCGAAATGATCGCTGAAAGTACTGGCTCCAAAGATGGTACATCGACTATAGACGCTCGGTAATCGTGTTGAAAGTGGAGTCAGGAGGAACAATGGCAGAGCTCTTAGTGAGCATCAACCACGTAATATCATAAGACGGATATAACATAGGCTCTTTGTCGATTTGGGGGATCGACCGAGCCCAAAAAAATTTTGTGATTAAGAGGCGAACGAGATCCTGGAAGTATCGAAAGGACGACAAAAATAAGACTCTGTAATATATCATATATTGTACACAAGATTAACTAAATATCCCTAGCCAACAACATAGAGGAGATCAACGCGGTAGATAAGAATGTTCGACGTGTAACCTGTGGGATCAATAATAGAATCTACAATACGGTGTAGTAACCAGCAATGAGGAGCGAGGTGATGGAAGTGGAGTGTAATGAGGTTACGGACAGCCTCATTAGAGAGCTCCCAAGATGTAAGCACCTGACCTCTTTTTAACCGTTCATTTATAGTACGACGTCATTCAATAAGCTTTGGTAAACCTTAGACCCGTGAATCGTAACTTTTTCGTAAAACTAGTTAAATGTTTTAAAAGAATTAAAGTTAAATAACGATTCCAGGTATGATGATTTCACCATTTATTTTGGAACCTTTGTATAAATATTCATGAGTATCAGACCAAGATTAGTGTCGTTTAGATCGAGGATAGGTCCCTGTTTTTAAAATTTCGAGCAGTGTGAAGCAATTGGGACTGCTCGAGCTAACCTTATCGGTCCAGATCTTTATAAGCTACTATTTTGGATGCATTTGGGATATAATTTTTAGATATTTTTGGTCCCTTTCTCTCTCTAAAGCTGCAGGACGAAGTTTGGGTTGGATTTTGGTCATTTGGACGCTCGGTTGAGGCTCGTTTGGTAAGTTTTCTTGGTTTTTGCTTATAGATCCTTGGTTTATAAACGTTGTTCTACGTTTCTACCAAATCGATTTTTGATTTCAGTGTATATTTGGTCTTAGGAACGGACGGATGCCTTCTTTTCTTCCTTCCTCTATGATTACGGGGTAGGATCTATGCTTACATTGAACTATCGATTTAGTATGAGTTGTTTACTTTCCAAAAAGTAAGTATTTTAACTTTTTAATGGTGTTTCTACTATTTCTGAGTTACCGAACCTTATGGTTCATAAAAAGTAATTAGTTTTTATGCTTCCTTGTTGTAATTGGAGAATACATATCTTTTCATTTTTAGATTTTGAGTTGTATAGCTCAAAACAAGTACAATGCGAGATTTGACAAAACCTCCGATTTGGCGGGTCTAGATTTGTGATTTTTGGGAAATTGTTAGTTTTCCCAAATCAATCAAAATATTGTAGTATGCCCATGTTTTCGGATTGTAAAATGGATGGTCGTACCCCAAAACGTCTGCAAACTGCTTAGGTTTCTTTTTGGGAAAAATTTGGGGTTTTGGGAAAAAATGGGTTTTCCAGTGTCTTTCTCCAAAATCGGTTCGCATTTTGTAAAATTGGTAACGAAATGAACCTTTTGTTCCAACTTGGGGTTTTCGGGAATTTAAAATTTTTTTGGCAAAGGGTCACATTGGCCGAGTTTGACTCCAGATCGACTTTTTCAAAACAAAATCCTTGAATCGGCGTTAATTCAAATTTTAAACAAAACCTATGCATTTTACAAAAACCATTGGCCAGATTTGACGTTGAATCGACAATTTTGACATCAAACTGAAATCATTTTGAACAAAACTCAGGATTCAACATTGGTTCATAATTTTCTACAAACTTGTGCCAAAGATCTATATCTTCGTAATGCATGTCTTCTTAAACATGCTTATCGGGAAGCTAGTGTTACAACTTCTCACTTGAGTGATAGTAGTGGTTCGGCCACTATTTTAGGCATGTATTTGATAGACGTAGTCTGTTCACTGTCTTGATCATAGAATGGTAATACTACTTACTTACCATGTTATCTTACTTCACGTATCAAAAGTAGTAGTTCATATTCTATTCTTGTGCTTGGAGCACTTTGTATCTGTACGACTTGATAACTGCCGTATAAATGTTATATCATTGTACTTCATGTATCAACTGAGGTAATCTATGTTTTATCCTCATTCTAGTGTATATTGGGTCATATTGACTAGTTGGTTGTTATGTAAATATGATAAACTTGGTTAAAGGATTTTATCATACTTGTGGATTTAGATGTAAGAAGAATTAACTGGCTAAACGTTAAACTCTTATTCTTATTATATCATTGTTTGTGTATGGAGGTTTGGTGTTGGTGGGAGGCATTCTTGGTGTGACGGGTGGCATTCTCTATGTCAAATCCATAATCTTGACTGTGTGAGTGATGGATTGATTAGATTGGGTGTCCCACCCATTGGCCATAAAAGTGTGTATTGTATGGGTACCCTACCCTTCGGATTACGCCATAAAAGTGTGCATTGGTTCTTATGCTTGGTCTTTTCTAGATTTCTTTAGCCATGTTACATGGTTGGGTGTGTGTGTTAACTTAATTAAATAATAAGTTAGAATCTTAATAAACACATTATTGCTTACTAGTAAATATTATGTTGTTCAAACTATTAATTGTTATATACTCTGTCATGCTTTTAAGTTAAGTAATCTTAACTACCGTTTGGTTCGGAT